>JAJOZX010011113.1:0-116439 GCA_023014485.1 Bathynomus jamesi | reverse complement strand
AATGTAGTCGTTCGAAGAACCTCATCGAATTCTTCGTCACAAGGCTCCAAAGACGAACTGAGAGGCGGGTTGACACGCTTTGGAATCTGCTCTCCACCCTCTTGTATAGGGCTGCAACCATCCGACGTTTCGTTGCAGATGGAACATCGGCATCGAAGAAGGCCAATGGAATCATTTCCTCAGAGGTACCAAAGCTGTCCTGCCAGCTTCTGACTGGCTGCTTTGGAGATCTTCTGCTGTGGATACGACCTCAATGATTCCAAGAGGCAAAGATCCTGTGCTGGAGCGGAAGCGGCCATCGGAGCAGTGAACCATGCCTTCAGGTAGACTGTCACAGTGAAGATGCTCATGCCTTGCAAGCATGTTTTCTCTTTCGGTGCGAGATGTTGCAGTTGCTTCCGAAACATCCACATCTTGATAGAATACAGAACCTTGCATATCCAGCGAGCGTGATGCATCGCACCTGGGCGCTTGAATCGAATCAGCAATTCAAGATTTCTACCAAGGAAGACAATGGCGAGTTCCAAAAATTCCTTGTAATCGTCTCGGTACGTTTCGCGCTGGATTTGGTCTTTGGCGAACTTCACAAGTTCTTCTCTGACTGGTAATAGGGATGGGCCAACAGTGGGGTCGTCGACACCTACTTGGAACTTGCTTTTGTCGATGTAGTTCCACTGTTGCTGGAATCTCTTGAATAACAGAACTTTAGGACCAGAAATTGCGTCATGACACGCCGTGAACGCGGCGGCGTCAACTAGCTCCATGATATGATGCCTGCATGCAAAGTGGAGCAGCTCTTTCTGCAACTTCTGCTCTAGGAGCAAACAACATCCCGAGTGACGGCCAGTGTTAGCAGCGGCAGTGTCGAAACACAT
Organism: Bathynomus jamesi; assembly: GCA_023014485.1. NCBI lineage: Eukaryota > Metazoa > Arthropoda > Malacostraca > Isopoda > Cirolanidae > Bathynomus > Bathynomus jamesi. The sequence continues at coordinate 115,564 of JAJOZX010011113.1, read as the reverse complement.
CCCCACCACTTTCACTTAGTCCCCAAAGTTGCAAGAGATCGAACACCGCTTGTACCTGCTGTTGCCCACTTCCCGAAGCTATTTTTGGCACTCCCAATACCTGGCAGTTGCCATCTGAGGTAGACACTAAGACGGGAGGCCTGTCCATCTGCTCGTTGTTGGTAATGTTTAGCAGAAGCTTTCCGTTCCAGTGCACCACCACTGGTCCGGAATGGAATCCTCTTTGGACCGATTCAGCCTGTTGCCTGCAATGATGCTCTCGGCTGCGCTTCACAGAGGATCGGCTGAGAGTCAGTTCCTCGAGGTTTTAGCCAAGGCTGCGAGTTGTTTAGTGTTTCCGATACAATGTAAAGCGCTATCCGGTCACTCATCCCCGTCCTGTCTAAGGCTGAAGATTCTGAGTTGAAAATATTATTATTCTTACCTGTTCTTTTTTTGGGGGGAGAAGGACAACCTCCAGTGGCTCCCTCATGAAACTCGTCATCGGCAGAGTTTGAAGAAGCAAGTTCGGCTGTTTGGGATGTCGAGGCTTGCTCTTCGACTCCTTTCCACTTTCGGACGTCTTCCTCTGCTTTCCGCTTTACAGCCTTCTGCTCCTTCTCCGCCAATTTTTTGTCGACGGAGCCCATTGTGCCACGCCGACCAGGGCTCTGAGCGAGAAGGAAGTCGCGATCTTCTTGAAACTGGATCATCTGGAGAGCGTTTCCATGTCCAATGTCGAACAAATTGTTCAGCTTGCTTTTGAAAGGAGTCTCGTTTTAGACTTTTTTTGGACTTCTCCTTCCCTTGTTCTTTTTCAAAGCCTGACACTCTTTGAACAAGCCAAAAGCTTCTCCAAACAGTGGTCCTTCCACCGTGTTAGGATGTGGGCTCTTTCCCAAAATGAGAAAATTTCCTCCAGCACTTCTTCGGCTCTTTGTTTGGTCTTTCTTATTAAACAACATGATGGTGCCAAAAAACACCTAGGACCTGTCCATTTGAAGGCAGTTTACTGCCCAAAATCTTTTGGTCCAGTTTGTCCAACAAGTAAAAACCACGTGTTTTGGATATGACCGTCACCGTAAGTAAATGTAACCAATATAAACCAATGTATGGTATTGGTATACCAGTATCTGTTAAAATCTATTTCATATAGCTATATTTAGCACTCCAACCTGTGAAAGCAAAAAACGGCATTAATTAGCATCTGTAATAGATCATAGTAATGAGTGACTCGGAGAAGAACATATAACTCCCATGAGTGACCACTAATTATGCACCGATTGAGTGAAATTTTTCACAATTTATTTTCTGCTATAGTGACACAGATTAGGCAGGGGGGGGGGGGAAATCGAAAGTTCGATTTTATGGACCACCCTAATATATTAGGGGCACTCAATATATTTTGCCCCACCTTTTTTTCTTAGCTAAATAATAGGCCATGGGGCTGAAATGTCTTTTGGGCCATAATCTCACAACCGGATTTTTTCAGTTTGAACCTCCCCTCCTTGTATAAAACCGCTTTTAAACGCCCTTCTATAAAACGGATGGTTAACGCAGTTTCGAAAATGGCGTCTGACAGTGATGTGCGTCGTAAACAGAGAGCTGTTATCGAGTTCTTAACCGCAGAGAAGGAAACAGTTGGAAATATTCACAAACGTCTACAAAACGTTTACAGAGATGCTGTTGTTGATCGAAGCACAGTTAGACGCTGGTCTGAACGTGAGAGATCGTCGGAGAGAGGTAGAGCCAGCCTCGATGATGAGCTGGGCAGCGATCGCCTGGCATCGGCTGTGACATCTCACACTGTGCAACGTGCTAACAGCATCATTCGATCAAATCAGCGCGTCACATGCAAGGAGCTATCACTGGAGCTAGGAATTAGTGAATGAAGTCTGAATATAATTATTCAGCAACTGGGACACTCAAAAGTGTGTTCACGGTTTGTTCTTCGCCAACTGACTGAAGATCACAAAGGGGTGATTCTGGTGGACATTATGAAGAAAGGCCAAACAATCAACTCAGAGGCATATACAGTATTGCTGCCCTACAGAGACTCCAGAGACGTATAAAACGAATTCGACGAGAGAAAACTGGAAGACGTCCTTCTTTTACATGATAACGCAACACCACACAACAGTTTGCAAAGAAGAGAGGCCACCACAAAAATGCGCTTGACTGTGTTATCCCACCCTCCATACAGCCCGGATCTGGCACCTTCAAACTTCCATTTGTTTGGGCCAATGAAGGATGCTATTCGTGGAAGAAAGTTTCAGTGACGATGAGGTTGTTGAGGAGTGGGGCTCCAGCGGAACCCAGCGAACTTTTACCAGCAAGGAATAAAGGCCCTTGTTTCGAGGTGGAGGAAAGCCGTAGTAAAGGATGGAGACTATGTGGAAAAATAAAAACTTGTAAAAAAGGTATGTGACTAGTGTAAAAAATTTCTGGAACTTCTTGTTGCGGTTATATATAGGCCCCCTAATCAAACAGCTGATACGGACGAAGCGTTATATCGTGAACTAAAGAGAATAATCGGTAGTGAGCAGGCTTTAGTTATGGGTGACTTTAATTGCGCCAACGTGAATTACGATACAATGCAGGGAGATGCGGAAGATAATCGTTTAGTTAATTTTCTCGAGGATAGCTTTCTTATTCAAAAGGTTGGGGAACCTACGAGGTTGGACAGTATTAGATTTAATAATAACTACGGATGATAGGCTAATACTGATCTTCAAGTAATAGAACCGTTAAGCAATAGCGATCACAATATGGTAGAGTTTGTCCTCTCAGTAAGTCACTCGAAACCAACTAACGACTAAAATTCCTAACTTCCAGCACGCAGACTTTTGTAAATTTCGAAATAAATTGTCACACGTCAATTGGGAAAACGTAATGGGGAACTCCAACGCAAAACTAATGTGGGAATCGTTCGAAACAGTATTTAGGACTATAAATGAGGAATGTGTACCGTACAAAATTAAGCGTGCGAAAGTAAACAACAAGCCCTTGTGGTTTACTTCTAGAGTAGGAGACATTATAAAGAGTAGAGATAGGGCTTATAGGCTACACAAGTGCGATAAAGACAATTTGTGGTTACGAAACTACATATCTCTAAGGCGTGAAGCGAAAAGTGTAATAAAAAAGTCCAAGAGCGAATTTGAAATCTCCATAGCTCGGGACGGTAAAGAAAACCCCAAGCGATTCTTTCAACACGTCAATAATAGAAATCCAGTAAAAAGTGTGTTGGGGCCTTTGAAAAAAGTAAACGGAGATCTAGTTTCTGAAAACAAGGAAATGGCTACCTTGCTAAACGAATTTTTTACGTCAGTTTTTACTATAGAAGATGTAACGAATATCCCTACGGTCATAGACATAATACCTTTTGATAATGGTAATATTTTGGATAATATAGTGGTTAGTGAAGGGGAGGTAATGCGCTATATTGATAAAATGAAAACGCGTAAATCACCGGGGCCGGATTCCATATATCGTATACAACTAAAAGAATTAAAAGATAGCATTGTTGTGCCGCTAACAAAGATTTTTAATGCGTCTATTTCTGAGGGGTGCGTACCAGATAATTTCAAGTTAGCAAACGTAACACCTATCTTTAAGAAAGGCGATAAAGGTGCGGCGGGAAATTATAGGCCAATCAGTTTAACGTCTGATGTAGGTAAGCTACTGGAATCAATAATTAGGGATCGTATAGTCGACCACTTAGAATTGCATAAACTAGTTAGAAATACGCAGCACGGTTTTAGGCGAAACAAATCTTGCCTAACTAATCTTTTAGAATTTTTCCAAAGCGTGGTTGACGTTTACGATAGACATCGGGCGGTTGATGTAGTGTATTTAGATTTCAAAAAAGCGTTTGACACCGTGCCGCACAAAAGACTCATTGAAAAACTAAGGCTCATGGAATCAGGGGTGTAGTAATAAATTGGATAGAAGAGTGGTTGCGAGGCAGGAAACAGAGGGTGGTCGTTGATGGAGCGGAGTCGTGCTGGGCTAATGTAGCGAGTGGCGTTCCTCAGGGTTCTGTATTGGGCCCCTTGCTTTTTCTTATATATATTAACGATTTAGATGTCGGCCTAGTCAGTACAGTTTCAAAGTTTGCGGATGACACGAAGCTGGGTGGTAGGGCGATTATTGACGAAGATAGAGGTAAAATTCAGGAAGATCTGAATAAAATCGTTGATTGGTCAGTCACATGGCAAATGAGATTTAACGTTGATAAGTGCAAAATTTTGCATATAGGTTCGCTTAATGGTAATTTTGCGTATAGTATGTCAGGGAAAGATTTAACAAGCGTAGAGCAGGAAAAAGATTTAGGAGTTATAGTCACTGGTGATTTAAAAGTAGCGAAACAAAGTACAGCGGCGGTTAATAAGGCGAACAAAGTGTTAGGTTTTATAGCTCGAAATTTTGAGTACAAATCGCGCGATATTATAGTTCCTCTTTATAAATCATTAGTTAGACCCCATTTGGAGTACACGGTCCAATTTTGGAATCCGCATATGCGCAAAGATATAGACAAAATCGAAAGAGTTCAAAGACGAGCAACTAAGATGATTCCGTCGCTTCGGTCAAAGTCGTATGAGAATAGGCTTAAGGAGTTAAAATTGACAACACTCGAGGCTAAGAGGTGATCTAATTCAGGTTTTCAAAATTATGAATGGGTTCGATAACGTAGATAGATATAGCTTTTTCGAAATATCTCAATATAATAGGACTAGAAATAACGGGTGTAAGTTGAAAAGTAGAAGGTTCGAGACAGCAGTTGCCAAAAACTTTTTTACGCATAGAATAGTAAATAGCTGGAATAGTTTGCCGGTAGAAGTAATTAGTAGCACGTCTATAAACATGTTTAAAAATCGATTAGACGCATATGTTGATAGATTGGGTATAGTTTAAGGTAGTAAAATTAAGGCTTTGTGGTGATAGATCCCACAGCTCAACACAAGTGTTGTGGGATATAGGGAGGCAGCATCTTGGGTTAGGGGATACTCTGTCCTTACACACCCAATTTAAAGAGATTCCTCTGCCGAGCGGTGCGCCCCATAGTACTGTCAGGTATTGAAAAACTCATGATCTTCACTTGCCCCACAAACACCTTGAAATGGGAGACCCAAAATGGGTGCACACACATTCTATATTACTGTACCGTCTTTACAGCCACACCTACACTTTTCCTCGTAAGTATATATATTGTAATGTATATGTAAATTTTGACTTGGTCCGCAATCGATATGGACCGTGACTTATTTTTGGTTGGCAAGGTACTAGTATTGATGGATACCGTAATGAAATTGACTGGATTCTTTGGATCTGATATATTTGCATTTGGTTACAAATAGATATTGAGTAACATATTTGTGGATAGTAGTCTATTATGACTTAGAATCTCTGGATCCAGAGTATCATCTTTAGTTTTAAATCGATAATTAATTAGTTTTAAATCGATAATTATTTAGTTTTGCAAAAATTGGTCGTTGCCAATGTACAGGCAGTTGTTACATAAATTTCTTATGTTCTTGTGGTTCGGAACCCACGTAAAATTGTAGGTCCCCTCCGCCACCACGGAGGAAATACACAATACACAATTATGAATACAGTTAGGTAGACCAGCCATGAGTAGATCCTAGGGTCTTTGTTGGTCTGAAACATTATAACATTATTATAACAATTTACAAAGAAACTTGGGGGGGGGGGGGGGAATTTTATTATTATATAATATATATATATAATATATATATATATATATATATATTTATATATATATAATATATTATATTATATATATACAGGGTGTTTCAGAAGTCGTGCACCATAGGCTTTATTCAGATTTACAAGGTTTATGAATCGAAATGCTTTTATTAAATGTTTAATTACAATATATGTTCGATAATGTTCGAATAATAAAATTAATAATATGTACAGTTAATCAAAAAGCTATCTTAAAATAATTATATTGAATGAAGCTACATTCGCCAATGGTGTCTCAGAAAGTCGCGCACCGTTGGCTAATGTAACTTCATTTAATTTATGATAATTATTTTAAGATAGTATGTACAGTTAATCAAAAAGCTATTAATTTTATTATTCGAACATTATCGAACATATATTTTAATTAAACATCACTAACACTTTTCCATCCACTTTCTGGAATGCAACGTAGATGGGACTGAACTTCTTTTACGACTCTTCAATTAGAACTTAGCCAAACTCTTCGTGATTCTTCCACCGATATGGAAGGCTTACAATTGCCTTATCTAGATTTTTTGTTGACATTTCATTTTGCATAAATCTGATATAGAGAAAAACGAAACGGAAGTAAAACTTTTTGATAAATCATTTTGAAATAATCAATGACAGAAATTATTTTACACACATTATGAAAATATATTGAAAATTTTGTAAAAAAAAAAAAAAAAAAAAAAAAATATTCAAAGAACAAATTTTTCTCATTTAGATGTCAGATATGCTAGAAAACTTGGATGAAAATTTCGAAATGGCAGAAAATTCCTCACCAAAAATACGAATGGCAGAATTTTTTTCTCAGACAATACGAAATGATATTTCTTCTCAAAGTTTTACTGCAAACTTTTGGTAATGATCGGCTTTCGGTTTTTCGTTAATTGTCCAAAACTTGTGATATCAAAAAATTTCACATATATATATATATATTTGTATAGAAACGACGTAAGTATAGAGGAGTGTTCTGCACACGAGGAAGAGAAATAACGAACAAATGAAAAATGAGGTAACCCGCCCGGGAATCGAACCCAGGATCTTCCAATTGCCGGTCAGATATGCTAACCACTACACCACAGGGCCTCGATAGTCAGAAGTCGTAATTCTCCTACATAGGGCAGAAACCAATGCCTTGAGAGGGCACCCTCGCAAATCGTGAATATGTACATTTAACTGCAATGACCACGCAGTATATTAATGTATAGAAACGACGTAAGTATAGAGGAGTGTTCTGCACACGAGGAAGAGAAATAAACGAACAAATGAAAAATGAGGTAACCCGCCCGTAGATCCTGGTTCGATTCCAGGGCGGGTTACCTCTTTTTCATTTGTTCGTTTTATTTCTCCTCCTCTGGCAGAAACACTCCTCTATACTTACGTCGTTTCTATACATAATATTACTGCGTGGTCATTGCAGTTAAATGTACATATTCACGATTTACGAGTGTGCCCTCTCAGGCATTGGTTTCTGCCCTATGTAGGAGAATTACGACTTCTGACTATCGAGGCCCTGTGGTGTAGTGGTTAGCATATCTGACCGGCAATTGGAAGATCTGGGTTCGATTCCCGGGCGGGTTACCTCATTTTTCATTTGTTCGTTATTTCTCTTCCTCGTGTGCAGAACACTCCTCTATACTTACGTCGTTTCTATACATTAATATACTGCGTGGTCATTGCAGTTAAATGTGTATATATATATATATATATATATATATATATATATATATATATATATATATGTTACAGCCAATGTCTAAAATCAGGCAATTTGTAAATTGACTAAAATTTTAGGCAATGTGTCAAATCGTGAGGCACACAAAACCTAACCTAACCTTTCTGGTAATGCTGCATATGCATGCCCACTAGTATTTCCAAATATCTTGCTTAAAAATTCATTAGGTTGGGTTAGATTTTGTGTATATGAATTTGACACATTGCCTAAAATAAATCCAAGACCCTGTCTTAAAGATGGGTCCTATCTGCTCAGCAGATAGCTGGTGACGTAAGCTATACTTTAGGGGCTCTTTGCTGGTGACCCATTGCCCACGTTGGGCTTCCATCGTGAAAAAGAAAATTTACAGTATAGTATTTGTCATTCATCATTACTTATTCGGCTATAGTGAATTTAATTTTCCCTGAAGAGTTCCTTGTTCTATGCACGGTCTGTGTGTAACAATTTTTCAGGGGACCATTTTGAGTTGAAGCATATATATATATATATATATATTAGCCTACGAATCACCAGTTTGATGTGGCCCAGAAAGTAGGCTTAACTATAATTTATGAATTATATTGAAATAAATAACTAGGGGTCACCAGTTTGGAAATACAGCCCAAACAAACAATATTTAATAAGGAGAGAGAAATTACCTTTGTTTTGTGTTTAATTAAAAAAATTTATTATTTGTTCACAGTGATTAACAATTCTGTAACGGTATTTATACTATATTACAGATGACTGGTTATTAGCAATAAGAAATGGTTATACAGTCTAATTCGTTAAGCAAGTACAAGTTAAGTAAGTATAATCGTTAAGTAAGTACACTAATTTAGGTAGGCTAATGAGATATGCAACGGTGAACACAGAATAAGTAATTAAGCCAGTAATAACTGAAATAATGAGAGTACGGTATGGTACAGTAAATGGATTAGGTCAGTAAAAATGAAGTGCATAAAAGAGCAAATAAACAGTCGGATACAAAATAAGTAAATATATGAATGAACAAATATAACAAAGTGATAGAAAACTACGGTATTGGTACAACACTTGAATAGGCCTACTGCGGTCTTAATGGGAGAGTTAGTTTGAACGGTATTGAGGACACTTTTTAGGACCTACGCGATTGGGCAGAGTTTGTGGACTTTTCAGCTTTGAATCCTGAATCTAGCACGACGTAACAAAACACTGTAGGCCGAGCGAGGGCCTACAAGAGTATTACCGACCTGCAATTTCGACGGAGATAACTATGAAGGCTGAAGAAACCTACGTGAAGGTTTACCGCCCTGCGTTTCGACGTGGATAACTTTGAAGACTGACGAGGGCCTACGTGAAGGTTGACCGTATTACGTTTCGCTGTAGATTACTCTGAAGACGTATTGGCCTACCGGCAGGAGGATGTGCTAAAGGCCCGTTGATGGACTTGTTGAACGGGCGCCGATCGAATTGTGGTGAAGTATGAGTGAAGCCAGTGCCAGAAGGATGACGCCGGTAGAGTGACGTTTGCTTCCGGCGGGATGAAATTGTAGGTCGCCTCAAGTGTTCATTCGCTTCATGTATGGTGTATGGCACTACCTGAAAGGAGAGATTCACGAGTAGTAGTAACGAGCAGAGGGAGGGCGATTTTCAGTGAACTCTGGCTTATATAGGCTCGTAAGATGCTAACTTTTCGCGGGCCTTTTTGGAAACAAAACAAGCACCCTTTTGTTTCTCTCTCCTTGAAAACCATGCGTGTTTTTCGATTTCTGATGATTCCCAGATGTTTGCGAACGGCGAGGAAAGGAATTTCTCTGATTGGTCTCTGCAAGTAGTCCCCTCTCAGAGACTGCACAAGAGCGATAATAAGGAGAATCACCATTTCGGAGTGAAGCTGACGCGGCCACTCCGAGTTCGGACGCCAAGTCTTGCATGTCGCAGGAGGGTGCGAAAGGTCTTCTTGGACTGGGGGAGAGGGCAGTGTTGGGGCTGCCGTAGTGGGTTGTGGGGGAACTGCCGAGGAAATGGGGTCGTCCTCGAGGTACGCCGGCTTCAGGCGATCAATCGACACTACGTCTTTGCGTCCAGCGCGGTCGAGGGTGAAAGTCTCGTCACTCCTCTGCAGTACTGGGAAAGGCCCGTCATATGGGTGTTGTAAGGGAGGGCGGATGGTGTCGTTCCTACGAAGACGTGGGCGCAGGAGGAGAAATCGGCGGGGACATAAGTGCGACGATTATTGGGATGACGGGGTAAAGTGTCGGCATAAGTGCTTCCATCCACAGAAGGGTGTGCTCCTGACGAAGTGAAAAATTCGCCAGGTAGCAGCAAGGGAGTACCGTACACCAATTCGGCCGATGTGCACTGTCGGTCGGCCTTGAAAGCTGCCCGTATTCCAAGGAGGACGAGGGAAGGGCGTCGGTCCAACGTGGGCCCGCAGTGGTCATCCTTAGGGACGCTTTCAGGTGGCGGTGTAGCCGCTCGACGAGGCCGTTGGCCATAGGCCTATATGCGGTAGTCTGGATCCGGGAATAGCCTAAAAGCTGTGTCAGGCTCTTCCATAGGGTGGATTCGAATTGGCGACCACGGTCAGTGGTGATTGTTGATGGGACTCCAAAACGGGAGACCCAGCCATTGACGAAGGCGCGGGCGGCGGATTTGCTGTGATGTCCTTTATAGGAATCGTCTCAGGCCAACGCGTGAAACGATCGATGCAGGTGAGGAGGTACGTGTAGCCATTGGAGTGGGGAAATGGACAATGCACATGGTCAAAACACGTGTCGGGGGGGGGGGAGTGAAAAGCAGTTAATGGGGCCGTCGTATGACGATGAATTTTGGCCCTCTGACATTTCATGCAGGCGTGGGCCGAACGTCTGACGTCACGGTTGATGCTGAGCCATACGAAACGTGAGGCGAGGAGAACTTGAGAAGCGCGAACGCCTGGGTGGGAAAGGGAATGAAGCCTATTGAAAATACTGCGTCGGAATTCTTAGGGGACGTAGGGACGAAATGATCCCGTAGAAGCGTCGACCGTGAGGGTCATCGTAGAAGAAGGCAAAGGGACCTCTTCCAGTTGTAATGACTTGGGTGAACTACGAAGTTGCTGCAGTTCATCATCACGGCGTTGGACCTCTGCTATAGTTTTGTAACTGATGAAGTCATCGCTCGCCGGAAAAAGGGACGCGTTAATCGTCACCCATGACAAAGCGTCCGCAGCAGTATTTTTGTGGCCTTTTATACAGGGTTCGCAAAAAACTGGGTTTTATTGAAAAAACCAACCCACCTGAGTATTATCGAATTTTATTGTTTTTTTTTTTCAAATTTTCTATAGTCGATATAAGAAAAGTGTATAATAAAATTAAAAAACTGGCCTTTAAAATTTTTTGTACTTATATACAGTTTTTATTCATTGTTCTTGATAAGATAATGATTGTTGCTATTTCGTTACAGATACATACACTGCGTTCGCACTTATTAAGCAGATTACATTTTCTCCAATGTTTTCAAAGGTTTTTCCCCGATTTCAGTGAAATGTGTAGCAAATAATCACTATATATAGCAGCATTGATGGTATTCATTTCGATAAAATATTTTGATAATTAAAATAATTATCTCATTTTATTGAAAAATATGTAAAATATTGTTTCGAATTATTAAGCAAGTATTCTATTTACGGATCTAAATGGTGAAAATGGGTAAGAAGAAGGATTTAACATTAACAGAAAAGAAAAATAGTCAAGTTACTCGCTGAAAATATAAAATCTATTGAAATTGCGAAGCAGTTTGGCAGAGCTTATCGAACTGTAAACAAGTTTGTAGCGGAGGGTACCAAACTGAGGCAGCGAAGTGATAAAGGAGCTATAAGAAAAGTGACAAGGCGGCAGATATCTGTAATCAAGCGCAAATTGCAAAGCATCCATTGTCCTCAAGTAAAGAGGTTTTTGAGCAGGCTGGCATACATAATGTACCAAGAACATCTCGATGTGGAATCCTCCAAACAATTGGCAAGACGTGTAAACCTACGATTCAGTCACCATTAACACCCAGGTACAAGAAGCAGCGTGTTGAATGAGCGCGTCAGTACGTGAAAACAGATTTTAATACTGTATTGTTCACCGATGAATGAAAAGCAGTATTTATAGTACTCCATTAAAGTCAAAATTGACCCAATCTCAGATGACCGATTTTGTCATAAAGACAACAGAAAAACAAAAACTGCTTGATCTACAAGTTGCCAAGTTTTTCTACAGCAATGCAATAGCTTCTAATGTTGCTGGTAGCAAAGAATATAAACAAATGATGAATCTGTTAAAACCTGGGTATTGCGCACCAACAAGAAAAGACCTAGCAGGAGATCATCTTACTGAAGTACATGATGGAATAGAACAGAATCTGAGTAATGACTTAACAAATGCTACAACAACTCCGCTACAAGATGGATGGTCATCAGTGCGGAATGATCCCATCATTGCCACCTCAATCCACACTGGCCGCTCAACATTCCTGCTATCAACGACTGATTGTGGATCAGAGAAGAAAACAGCAGAATATTGTTGTGAACTTGCTATAGCTGCAATAACTGAGGTCCAACAGAAATACAACAAAGATGTGAGTAATTTGAGTTTATTAAAATTTTAGAGAGATTATTAATTAAAATAGCTCAAGTAAATAAAGTAACTATAAAATCCTTACAATACTATGTCAGTACAATACTATAATACTATGTATAAAATTCATACAATACTATGATTATTTCTTTCTCATTTTCAAGGTATTTGCAATCTGTACTAATAATATAATGAGAGCAAAATGAAGCGCATGAAAGAACTACTTCAGGAGAAATGTCCTAACATTCTAACCTATGGGTGTTCAACTCATTACCTTAATCTCCTGGAGAAACAAATTACACCTAATAGTGTATTAAAACACGCAATCGGAATTCACAGTACTTTCGCAGTCATCACCAGCCACATGTAAGTACCATTATATATATAATATATATATATATATAATATATATATATATATAATATATATATATATAAAGAACGACGCTTGTGTAGAAGAACGTTTCGCACAAGATGAGGAGGGAGAACGAACAAATGAAAAATGAGGTAACCACCCGGGAATCGAACCCGGGATCTTCCGATTGCCGGTCAGATATGCTATCCACTACACCAGGGCTTCTCAAACTTTTTTCACTTGCGACCCCTTTGGATCAGACAAATTTTTTCGCGACCCTTCACTCAATGTCATAAAAGCAATAGGTACAAACACTGTATATTTATGAAAAAAATAATATTTTCAAATGTTTCTGCGACCCCCAATAATATTTACGCGACCCCTAGTTTGAGAAGCGTGGCACTACACCATAGGCCTCGATTAATTAGAAGTCTTAATTCTCCTACATACGAGCAGAAACCAATGCCCTGAGTGGGCACCTTCGCATGCCGTACATATATATACATTTTAACTGCAAACAAAACACAGTATAATTAATGTAAAGAACGACGCTTGTGCGGAACGTTCTTGTACACAAGCGTCGTTCTTTACATTAATTATACTGTTTTGAGTAAAAATTTTATTTATACTTTATTCTGGGATTTATTATTATATCAGTGTAATCAAATTTTTGCAGCTTCAAAGTGATTCTGCAACTTCGTCAACTGCTGTTGAAACGTGGATACAGCTCTTGCAAAGTGAAGACCTCAAGCCATACAAAGCCCAAATTAAAAAAACGAATGACTGATGCTGTGGAACCATTCTTTTATGTAGCATACTTCATGGACCCTCAATACATGGGTAAGTATCAATATTTATAATCTATTTATAATATATTCTTTGTTTTCATAGAAATATTAATATATACATACATATACATGTAAATTTCACAATTAGACACGTGAAATGAATGAATGTGGGTTTGCATCAATCATATATGATGAATAAAACCACGAAGGAAAGGAAACACAGAATGGTGCTCAAGCGCTTTCGTCAAATGACATCCTCAGGAACACTGAAGTACATAAAGAGTTACAGCCTATATATAGGTTACAGAAAAAAAAAAAAAATATATATATATAATTATATATACATACAATAAACGGAAAAAAAAAAATTAAAATTAAAAAAAAAAAAAATTAAAGGATTGTGGGAGGCGCAGAAGAAAACACGGACACAAACGGAGACAAGAAAGGGAACAGCAAGCCGAAGGAACGCGTGGTGTTCATTATATGAAAATTATTTCACGAAAGTAACACGTGAAAAATATTTATGATGAATAAAAACCACGAAGGAAAGGAAACAGAATGGTGCTCAAGCGCTTTCGTCTAATGACATCCTCAGGAACACTGAAGTACATAAAGAGTTACAGCCTATATATAGGTTACAGAAAAAAAAAATATATATATTATATATATAGTATATATACAATAAACGGAGAAACAAACTTAAAGGATTGTGGGAGCGGCACACAGATTTATAAGGAAAAACTATCGATTTTTAGCACAAGATTAAATGAATTGTTTCCAACCAATGTTATAGATAAAAAAATATACAAATTTATACTGGAAATCTGCCCGGGTTTTAGCACTCTGCTCTTTTTGTATATAAAAATTGAAAAATTATCGATTTTAGCACAAGATTAAATGAATTGTTTCCAACCAATGTTATAGATAAAAAAAAAAATATATACAAATTTATACTGGAAATCTGCCCGGGTTTTAGCACTCTGCCCTTTTTTGTATATAAAAATTGAAAAATAAAAGTTATTAGGGTGGCATACAAGTTTACCAAAGATTTAGCGTTCTACCTTTCTTATCTGAATCTGTTCTGAAGGAATTCAAAACAACAGGATCGAGTTGAAAAAGACCTTTGCTTATGTTGAAGTTATTTGTAAGTTGGGTAATGGCAGACTCAAGAATATTTCTATTAACAATGTTGCTAGAGTGAAATAAAACTGTGAAGCATTATTCCAATCAATACAGTGGGATAACTCTGACAAATGGACAAAAAGGGCACTGGACAACTGTCCTGTTCTAACGGAATATTGATGCTGTTTTACACGTGTGTGCAAATCCTTTCCCGTCTGACCTATGTAAAAGGAATCACATTGTTTACAACCAATTTTATAGATAATGACTGAATTATTGGTAGGGCTATTTTTTACTATATTTTTCACCATATTGTTATATGAAAATACTACATTAATATCCAAAAGTTTAAGTACATTAGCAATGCCTAAAAAACCCGGGAAAAATGGAAGTACTAAAATATTTTTTGACAAAGTACGAGTGTTATTATTGACACGATAGAAAGTTCGTTTTGCCTTGTTGAGACAAGATTCCATAAACGCAGATGGATAACACAGATCACTTCCAATACCGTTGATTTTTTCTAATTCGGCATCGATGTATTCCGGACTGGCGATCCTAAGGGCGCGGAGAAACATTGAAGAAAAAATGGCCTTCTTAGTGGGGGTGTCATGTCCCGAGTAAAAGTGTACGTAGAACAAATTGTTTGTTTTTTTCCGATAAATACTAAACTTAAAACCTGGGCTTTCCCTATGTACACGCACATCCAAAAATGGGATTGAATTGTCTTGTTCCACTTCTAAAGTAAACTTAATGGAGGGGACTTGGTCATTTAACTGAAGGAGGAAGTTATCCAGGTCACGATTCATGGGCCAGATACACAAAATATCGTCGACGTACCGCAACCAAGGGATGCCAACCCCCAGGATTCTCGGAATGTAAGTAATTTCGAAAAACTCCATATAAATATTGGAGAGGAGGGGCGACAAGGGGTTGCCCATGGCCATCCCAAAAACTTGTTGATAATACTCGTTATTGAAAGTGAATTTACAGTCTTTGATGCAAAGCTTAATAAGTTCCAAAACAATGTGTGAAGGTAGTGGCAGGTCATACTTATGTAATTCTTGGGAGAGAAAGTCAAACATATCGTCAATCGGCACTTTTGTAAACAATGAACAAACGTCAAAACTGATCAGTCTATCGTTAGTTTCAGTACGTGCATTATTCAATTTTTCAGTAAGATCCATGGAATTTTTTACATATGAATCAGAGATAGTTCCGAGAATGGGGGACAAGACTTTGACAAGCCATTTAGAGAGTTTATAAGTAATAGAGCCCACCGAGCTAATAATAGGGCGCATAGGGTTGCGAGGTTTGTGGGTTTTAATAAGACCGTAAAGGTAGGGCAGAGACGGTGAAGTGGACATGAAAAGTGGAATTAAGGCCTTATGATCTTTGAGAATGCGTTTCAAGCCACTATTAAATGATTTGATGACGTCATCCTGCGGGTTCTTCCTAAGTTTGCTGTATGTGGCGGGGTCCTGGAGAAGCTCGTTCATCTTTCTGATGTAGTCCACTTTGTCCATAATAACTATGGTGTTAGCCTTGTCTGCTTTAGAATATGGAGCTCCCCATCTTTTTGTAATTGTGAGAGGCTATTGCGAAAACGTTTAGGAAAGTTATCTTCGTAATTACTATTCGCCGCACTATAAACAAGGCCTTTAACTATGTTAAACAAATACTGAGGGAGATTACACTGTTTTTCAAAACTTGTATGCCACCCTAATAACTTTTATTTTTCAATTTTTATATACAAAAAGAGAGAGTGCTAAAACCCGGGAAGATTTCCAGTATAAATTTGTATATTTTTTTATCTATAACATTGGAAACAATTCATTTAATCTTGTGCTAAAAATCGATAGTTTTTCCTTATAAATCTGTGTGCCCCTCCCACAATCCTTTAAGTTTGTTTGTCCGTTTATTGTATATATATATATATATTTTTTTTTTTCTGTAACCTATATATAGGCTGTAACTCTTTATGTACTTCAGTGTTCCTGAGGATGTCATTAGACGAAAGCGCTTGAGCACCATTCTGTGTTTCCTTTCCTTCGTGGTTTTATTCATCATAAATATTTTTCACGTGTTACTTTCGTGAAATAATTTTCATATATATATATATATATATATATATATATATATATAAATGAAATGAATAATCAATATTCATTTTTACATAAGAACCAAAATCGCTTAACGCGAGTTTGGATAATAATTTTACTTGTAGCTTCCTATTTTTGTTCGTGTCACAACCCTACGATCTACCATATCTATGGTTTAGTCGTATCCATTTTTCCATTTGTTATGGAAGTATTATAATTAATTATGATTGTCTTGCATCTCACCCTCGACCCTAGATTATGCATACACATTGCATATAACAGGATTGGAACCCGTAGTTGTACTTCTTAGTCATTAATACCCACTCTTTGTCTCTAATTCGTTCTTGTAAATCTTCCTAATAATGATTTGTACTATACGTACAAATTCAATAACTATGACGTCATAAAGTAACTTAATCCTCTTCACGTTTCCATACCGCCAATACTGAATCACCCATTTGGTATGTGGATATCTTTCATGTTCAATATATGGTAAATTCTTTAATAATAAGAAAAAGAAAAGAAAAACTTCATTCTCTATACATCATTATTTGTATTGTGCCCTACCTATTGTCTATTGATGCCTATCAACCTATCAGTCCATATTTTATGCGTCTCTATATTACGCACACAACCTATTCTGTTACATGTAAAATACGTCCACATGTATTTTTTTTATTTTTTTCTTTTAAGTGCGTTCACCCCTCAAGATATTCATAAATGCTTGGGTAAGTAAGTGGTCGAATTCGCGAATCACAGCAAAATCGAACGCTCTGATCCAAATTTATAACATATTATAATAAGCACACCGGACAAAAAATTAGTCACCCCTAATAGCACCGATAGTAGGAAGTTCAAGGTCACACAGAGGGCGCTGATTTAGCATTGGTAAGTGACAAGTAGCGGTGACGTAGCACACCGGATCAGATCTGTTTCGTGAGGTGGTGAAGAACAAAGTGTGTGTTGGATATAGTCTGCAAAATGGGCGTGAGGCAGACGTTACTCAGTGGCAAAAAGGAGCCATCGTGTTTGGCAGAGCCCACGGACACAAAATGTCTGAAGTAGCCCAATTTGTTGGTGTGTCAACGCGTACTGTCCAGCGAGTTTACAAAGACTGGTGTAGTTCGCAATCAACTGACAATCGACGGCGTAACTGTGGCCGGAAAACAATTCTCGACAATAGGGATCGCCGCCATGTTTCTCGTCTAGTAACTGCAAATCGTTTTCAAACCAGAGAACAATTGCTCCAAGAAACCAATGAGGTTCTCCAGCGACCAATTTCCGAACGGACATTGCGACGAGAACTGCATGCGATGGACATCTGGAGCAGGGTACCACGGAAGAGGCCGCTGTTAACAGCAAGTCACAAATTGGCACGTTATAAATGGGCTCAGAGGCACAAAAACTGGACTGCGGCAGATTGGAAACGTGTAATTTGGTCCGATGAGTCCGTTTTTGTTTGTTCTCCAATGATGGGAGGCGACGAGTACATCGCAGGTCCAATGAAGCCTTTAATCCTGAATGCGTCGAAGGTGTTGTTCAGGCTGGAAACAGAAAGTGAAGCGCAGGAATAGACATCCACGGACTCTGGCGGGACCGGCTGATGAACGAGTGGCAGCAAATCGATGTTCAGTACATGCACAACCTCGTAGAGTCTCTGCCTCGCCGGATTCGTGCGGTTATCAAGGCCAGAGGCGCCGTCACACGTTATTAGGTACATTCTGAGAGGGGTGACTAATTTTTTGTCCGGTGTGCTTATAATGTAACATGTTATGTTTTATATAAATTATCTTGCATGTGCTCATGTACTTGTGTTATGCTAATAACCATATATAATAACCATATAATATAACCATATAATATAACCATATATTATAACCATATATTATAACCATATATAAATATATAAAAACACTGTAAGAATGGTAAACGACGTAATGTACTTCAATGAAACTGTAATTGAATGTAATGACTTTATATATAATGTAAGAATGTACTTTAATAGAACTGTAAGGGACAATCATAAGCGAATGGGAAGTAATCCATAATCGCAATCATAATTGTAATAAACCCAAACGAAAATGTACTCAGTCGTGTACTTCAATTGTACTTATGTACTACTATGAAATGATATCGCCTTCAGAAATGAAGATTCGGCAAAAAAATAAGATTAGTTTTTGTTTTTATTTATTTTTTTAAAATTTTTATTTGGAATCTTTCAAACATCTGATCGTGTTTAAAAGGGGGGAAACTTAACCTTCCACTGCCGTCCCCCAACATTTAGGCTTATATTATACATGTATTTGTAAAATGAACTTCACTTCATTACGGGACTCTGCTTAGGTCACTGCTACGAGACTCCCTTGTTAGCAGCTTCGCTGCGGGGAGGGGGCAGAGGCCCCTTGCCTCCTTAATTTTTAGATTCCGGCCTGAGCCATGGTCGAAAGAGGTCGAACCTCTACCCCTGTAAATTCAGAGCACTACCTGTACATTTTGAGAAGTAAACTAGAGTAAAAGAAGTTTTTATCTTTTCCTTCGAGCCTTGTTCTCTTCAGGAATTTAGTAAAGTCGATAAGTTATAAAAGAAAAGCCGATAATTTTAGTAACAAGAGAAAGTATCAGAGTATTATAGAAAGAGAAGAATTAACAACTGTCGACCATAAAGCGAGAGAAAAGAATTAGAATGTTATAGAAGAAATATCCGTTGCTGTCTTTTAACATGAACCCCCTGTCGATTCCGAACCGACTCAGGGCCATAGACGGAGGGGTTAACATATACATATATATATATATATATATATATATATATATATATATTCATCATAAATATTTTTCACGTGTTACTTTTGTGAAATAATTTTCATATAATGAACACCACGCGTTCCTTCGGCTTGCTGTTCCCTCTCTTGTCTCCATTTGTGTCCGTGTTTTCTTCTGCGCCTCCCACAATCCTTTAATTTTTTTATTTTTTTTTTATTTTAATTTTTTTTTCCGTTTATTGTATATATATATATATATATATATATCTATTAGTGATGTAGGTCGCATCCGCATCCGCGGAACATCCGCACATTTTCTCGCGTCCGCGTCCGCATCCGCACTTTGGACTGCGGATGTCGTGCGGATGTGGACCGTTGAGATAAAATGTCATTAATAAGCGGAAATTATCAAATTCTACTATATTAATAGAACTAGTTCATTGTGCGCAAAAGTGATGCAAGCGACAAGATGAGAGGCTGTTCTTGTATGAAGTTACTCTCTTGCAACCTACTTAGATCCACGTTACAAAGCTGTTATTTTCACCTAGTACATTAGAACGAGTTAAATCATCACTTGGCAAAGCAGTTGAAGAGCTTCAATCT
The DNA here is from genome assembly GCA_023014485.1 of Bathynomus jamesi. Classification (NCBI taxonomy): domain Eukaryota; kingdom Metazoa; phylum Arthropoda; class Malacostraca; order Isopoda; family Cirolanidae; genus Bathynomus; species Bathynomus jamesi. The sequence continues at coordinate 95,806 of JAJOZX010011113.1, read as the reverse complement.
CTTGAATCTGTCGCTTCGCCACCCACCAAAAGAATAAAAGTTTCAGTGACAGAACCAACACCTTCAACAAGCAAATCTATCACAGAATCTGTCTCTCAGTTTCTTGAGTCAAGCAGCAATGACGAGACCTACGCGATGTCAAAAGATGTAGTAAAAATGATCGAGAGCTATCACCAAAAAAACGCCTGGCTGCATGTGACAATCCTAGTAGTTGGTGGAAAAATACGCAGAATATCTATCCATACTTGAGTAAACTTGCAAGGAAACATTTAGCCTGTCCTCCAACAACGTACCAAGCGAGAGATTATTTAGCAGTGCTGGATTAATATATGATGAAAAGAGAAACAGACTGGCAGCAGAAAAGGCAGAAAAATTAATGTTCCTTAAGCATAACCTTCCTATAATTAAGTTTGAACATTAAACGATGAACATCTTAGTTTACTTTATTTTAATTACTCATTTATAAATATGCCTAATAAAACTTTAAACTTAATATAAATAGTTATCAGCTAATTAAAGATCTCTTTCTATAAGGGTGGAGGTTGGGAAAGAGGTCGGTGGGGTGCATTTGAGTTGGGTTCACGTCCCGCATCCTGGTAACACAATTATGGTTTCTAATTGTGGCTGAAACTCGACAAAATATAACGAATTTATTGCAGACGAATTCACTAATTTATTTCTATATTAGTTAGATGCTTGATATTATTTTATATGTTCAGAGAAAAGTACAGCAATTATTGTACAATTAATCAATTATACTACATTATAGCTACAGCTCTCTCTATATAATAACTTATTATATACGTTAAACACAACAAATCTCGAATATATCCTAAAAAATAACGAAAATGTAGACATCCGCATCCGCATCCGCGGATGTTGAAATCAAACATCCTCATCCGCATCCGCGGATGTGAAAAAAATGACATCCGCTACATCACTAATATATATATATATTTTTTTTTTCTGTAACCTATATATAGGCTGTATCTCTATGTACTTCAGTGTTCCTGAGCAGGGCTTCTCAAACTTTTTTCACTTGCGACCCCTTTGGATCAGACAAATTTTTTCGCGACCCTTCACTCAATGTCATAAAAGCAATAGGTACTAACACTGTATATTTATGAAAAAAATAATATTTTCAAATGTTTCTGCGACCCCAATAATATTTACGCGACCCTAGTTTGAGAAGCGTGGTTCCTGAGGATGCCATTAGACGAAAGCGCTTGAGCATCATTCTGTGTTTCCTTTCCTTCGTGGTTTTATTCATCATAAATATTTTTCACGTGTTACTTTCGTGAAATAATATATGTATATATATATATATATATATATGTATGTATATATATATATATATATAGTATATATATATATATATATATATATATATATATATATATATATATATATATATGTATATATATATATATATATATATGTATATATATATATATATATATATAATATATATATATTTTTTTTTAACTTCAAACACGCAGTATAATTAACGTAAAGAACGACGCTTGTATAGGAGAATATTCCGCGCAAGATGAGGAGGGAGAACGTTTGACTGAGTGAGGCCCATGGTGTAATGGTTATCATATCTGACCGGCAATCGGAAGATCCCGGGTTCGATTCCCGGGTGGTTACCTCATTTTTTTCATTTGTTTCGTTCTCCCTCCTCATCTTGCGCGGAATATTCTCCTATACAAGCGTCGTTCTTTACGTTAATTATACTGCGTGTTTGCAGTTAAAATGTATATAATGTACGGCATGCGGGAGGTGCCCCCTTGGGGCATTGGTTTCTGCGCGTATGTAGGAGAATTACGGCGTTTGACTGAGTGAGGCCCATGGTGTAATGGTTATCATATCTGACTGGCAATCAGAAGATCCCGGGTGGTTACCTCATTTTCTCATTTGTTTCGCTCTCCCTCCTCATCTTGCGCGGCATATTCTCCTATACAAGCGTCGTTCTTTACGTTAATTATACTGCGTGTTTGCAGTTAAAATGTATATAATGTACGGCATGCGGGAGGTGCCCCCTTGGGGCATTGGTTTCTGCGCGTATGTAGGAGAATTACGGCGTTTGACTGAGTGAGGCCCATGGTGTAATGGTTATCATATCTGACCGGCAATCGGAAGATCCCGGGTTCGATTCCCGGGTGGTTACCATTTTTTCATTTGTTTCGTTCTCTCTCCTCATCTTGCGCGGAATATTCTCCTATACAAGCGTCGTTCTTTACGTTATATATATATATATATAATATATGTATGCATTAACAGGAGCAGAACTTGATGAAGAGCAAACAATGGCAGCAGAACAGTGGATAAATAATCAGCAACCAGCCTTAATATCTAGCATATTTTCTGGCTTTCAAAATAAAAGACAAGAACCTTTTCTCAGTATCAATGTTTAATAATCAAGTCATTCAACTGTATAGAAAGTCTTCCTCTACTTGGTGGCAATTGCTGAAAGTAGAAACTGCAAAAAGAAATGCTATTGGTATGGAAGATTTCTGCAACTTTTGTGAACATCTACCGAGTTGTACCCCAAGTTCAGCTGCCATTGAGAGAGTTTTCTCAACATTTGGACACATCTGGTCCAAGTTACGCAACAAGCTTGGGACAGAAAAAGCAGGAAAGCTGGTCAAAATCTACAAATATTTGCGTAGTGGAAGTGAACTGAATGAAGATGAAGTTTGATTACTTTGAGATGTGCCAGTGCTTAAATAAATACTTAACTATGATTATTATCTGAATTTAATTAGTTCATTACTTTTACAGGGCACTTCAATCTAATAAAATAAAATATTTTGTTATTTAATAAAACAAAGTCCAACATGACTGCAATGACTCTTAAATACATTATTAGCTTATTACAGTAACTCTGATTTAAAATATCTGAAAAAACCCGTTTGAGTGGATTTTTTTTTTTTTTCAGGTGGGCCTTTTCTGAAAAAACCCACTGGGGACAACTGGGTCGGGTCCAATCAGGCCAACCCTGCTTTTATATGCCGTAGGTCACTGGTGAATTGGGAGATGTAGTCGAAATGCCTCATTCCTCTGGAGGAATAACGGTCGGAGTGGGAGGTAATTGCGAAGGTTAGGGGGCGATGATCCGTAAAGATGAATTCCCTTCCTTCGAGGTAGTGCCGAAAATGTTTGGTCGCCAGGTAAACCGCAAGCAATTCACGACCGAAAGTGCTATACCTGGTTTCCGTTGGCTTGAAAGCACGCGAGAAGAAAGCCAAAGGCTGCCAACCGTCTCCGGACGCTTGTTGTAAAACGGCGCCTGCTGCGGAGTCCGTGGCATCCACTACGAGGCTGATTTCTGATGATTCCCAGATGTTTGCGAACAGCGAGGAAAGGAATTCTCTGATGGTCGGTCGGTCTATCTATCTATCTATCGCATATATATATATATATATATACACACTGTATATGTTGCCAGTTGACTATAAGTTACATAATTAGATTAATTAATATTGTTTATGGTTACACCATTTGACCTTTCGGTCAAAATAAATAAATGTTAATAGTAAAGGAGATTAATAGGATATGATGATTTTTTTTATGCAGGAAGAAGGAACCAAGGGCGTCCCCCCCCCCCCCAATAGAAGAAATAGAGAGCCAAAATCAAGGTCCAGATTTTTGAAATGCCTGGACACTGCATTTGAAAGATTGGAGGTCATATACACGGGGGAAAGATGGATTGAGGAAGATTGTTCCAGAGTTGACCGGTCGAGTATATGAAAGATTGAAAATACCGATCAACTCTTGCGTTAGAGTTGAAGAGAAAAGTGATGAGAATGTGTTGAAAGTCTGGTGCTGCGTGCTCTCCTTGAAGGAGGAGGCACGCAGTTAGTGTTCAGAAGAGCAGTTTCCGTTATAATAGCGACAGTAAAGAAAGAGCGAGGCAACATTGCGGCGAAGAGAGGGATTGAAGCTAGAAAATAAGCGGCGGGGAATTGATGAAACGAAAAGCCTTTGATTCCACCCAGTTAAGTAGAGCTGTGTGGATTGAGCCACAACACGCGAGAGAACCGTATTCGATACAGGGGCGGACAAGACCCCTGTACAAAGAGAGCAAGTGAGTGGGGGTGAAGAAACGGCAGACTCGGTGCAGCACACCTAACCTCTTAGAAGCTGTTTTGGAAAGAGTACGTGTGATCTTTCCAGGAAAGATTACAAGAAAAGGAAACGTCAAGAATGTTAAAAGAGGAGGAAGGATTGAGTTGTGTATTGTTGAAGTAAGGGGATAGTCGTATGGAAAATTGTGATGAGTAGACAGATGGAGGAACTGAGTTTTTGAGGCATTGAAAGCCACAAGGTTTTATTTGCCCCAATCAGAGGTGTCAGGAAGATTTGAGGTCAGGTGTACCATAGCCGTCCTACGCGAAGCATCGAATCAACACAGAAGCACAGTCCTTGAGAACAACAGGAGGAGCACCATCAGGACCTAGAGTTGAGCCCAGATAGGGCAGAAAAAACATCTTTGGAAGAAATTCTAATTTCAGACATGATGAAGTCAGAGGAAGGAGGAGATGGAGGAACAGCACCGGAAACGTCCATGGTTGAGTTGAAGATTAAAGTTTGAGCGAAGAGTTCAGCTTTGTGAGGAGAAGAGACGGCAACTGAGCCGTCGGAGTGGAAAAGAGGAGGGAAAGAAGAAGTAAAGTTGTTGGAGAGGTTCTTAGCTAGATGCCAGAAAGAGCAAGAAGAATTAGAATTGGATAGATTTTCACATTTTTGTCGGATGAAGGAATTTTTGGCGGTTGATGAACACATTTTGCACGATTCGGGGCAGAAATATAAGGTGAGTAAGAGTGGATGGCGACGGTACCTTCTGAAAGACTCGTCTCTGTTGTGGATAACATTAAAACAAGTTGAACCAAAGTTTTCTTTGCATTAATAGTAGGAACAGAATATGGAATGTACGCCTCAATGCCCGAGAGAATTACCTCTGTGATGCGCTCAGCACACGCTGAAGCAGTAATCATTCCATGGGAAATCAGAGTAGTACTGCCTAAGGGCCTTCCAATCAGTGCCGTTGATTAGCACAAATAAAAGAATACTTACTCGCAGTGATTAACAATTAGATGGCTCACTGAAATGAGCAGATATTACAACCATGTAATAAAATAGTTATTACATGGAGAACAAAGTACAGTGATTCAGTGGTATAAAGACGCAATAATTAGGATGATAAAATATGGTACTTAATAAACAATAATAAGCCTACTTGTGGCATTACATTAACATAACGCGAGTCCGATTAGAGGTATTAGAACACATCAGAGATTATGCGCATAGGCTTAGAATTTGTCTGAATTTATAGGCTGCATAACAAAGCAGCCTAACACGACACTGTAAAACATGGTTGGGGCCTATGGAAAAGGGGTTACAGAAACCGACTTTACGTGAAAGGTATAGGCTGTAAGACGCGAGAGCCTATTAGCAAACATGTTTGTGTGTTTGCAGCTTTTCTCCTTAACGGTTCGAGGAATGATAAACCGTTAAAATGTAGTGAAGTCTTTCCCACGGGTGAGACTGACGCACTGTGACGCAGGTGTAAGAAAAACTGTCAGCGTTTTCGAGCAGTTATCATCTCGTATGAGTAAACAGAGAAAATCCAACTGTGAGGGCAAGAACAAAGCGCTTCCGTGATATTTGAACGCAGTTGCGAGGAAAAATCTCCGTCAGAAAACTATATCCTGATGACAAGTTGAATTCTGACGTAAGTAAAGTGCCCAAAGAAAAACTACAGGCGTTCCATGGCACTTAAGGCGTTTGTACAAGCGTACGAATCTGTCAAAAGGTTGACCTTTTGTGATACAGGTTTCTGAAAGGGTTTACAAATAAAATCAGGAGGAGAAAATATATATATATATATACAGGGTGGGTAAAAAAGTGACCCTTTAGAGGTAAACTGTCATATTAAAAAAAGTAAGGGGACTAGAGCTCCCAAAACTTCATAGATACTTACCTTAGCATGTTGTTCGTCTTATTTGAGCAGTTGCTCGATGTGTCCCCCTTCCTGCTCAACGCAGGCTTCCAAACGTGGACGCCACTGATCAATACACCTGTTTACATATCGTTGAGACACCTTCTCCCAGCCGAGCAGAATTCTTTCGCGTAGTTCATCTATGTCTCATATTGGTACCAGGGATGTAAACTTTGGACTTCAGGGCTTCCCAAACACCATAATCTAGCGGTGAAAGATCGGGGCTACTAGCTGGCCACATACTGGGTTCGATAAAATCTGGTGTTTCGTTCTCAAGGAATGTGACAGTTTGGCGTGCTCTGTGAGCAGGGGCTCCCCATCTTGTTGGAAAGTATATGTTTCACCACTAATTCGTCGAATATCAGTTAGATAGTGAAATATATACTTTCCAACAAGAACGCTTCAGAACGATCTTGACAGGTTGGGCGAATGGTCTGCTACTTGGCAGATGCCATTCAACTTGGACAAATGTAAGGTAATGCACATAGGCTATAAAAGCCCGAAGACCGATTACTCTCTCTTGGGAAGGAACTTGACTGAGACCGATCTAGAGAAAGACTTAGGAGTCTATATCAGCAATGATCTGAAACCATCGAAGCACTGTGCAGAAGTCGAAAAGAGGGCTTAAAAATATTAGGTTATATTAAAAGACGGTTCCAGTTTCGGAACAAGGAGACTGTAATGTCCCTTTATAATTTACTAGTCAGATCTCAACTGGAATATTGTGCGCAGTTTTGGTCTCCATCCCTTAGGAAGGATATAGAAAGGTTAGAAAGAGTACAAGCAAGGGCTACACAAAATTGATCCTTTCAATGAGAATGCAAAACTACCAACGGAGATTGGAGCGCCTAAATCTATTTACCTTAGAGACGAGGAGGTTGCGCAGTCAGCTGATTCAAGTCTTCAAGATGCTCAATGGAATAGACGGGGTAGATTACAGAAACTTATTCTCACTTAATGCCAATCCGACAAGAAATAATGGGTTTAAACTGGAAATAAAGACATTTAGGACCTCTGTCTGCGGGAATTTCTTTTCCTATAAAATAGTTAATATCTGGAACCGACTTCCCTCAGAGGTTGTTTCTAGCCAAAGTGTAAATGTGTTTAAAAATAGGCTAGACAAAGTACTGAATACTCTCTCAGTTTAAGACTAAAACATAACGTAACTCTGCAGGAGTTCGCTTGTAAGGTGTGTCTGTGGGCATGCTAATTATAGAGCTTTTTTTTATATATTCTCCACTTTCCTGTAAAATTTCTTTGGCTACTTTTCCAGGGTCAAGGTATTTTTTTCAACCTTTTTCCGTACCTGCCTGTGGCAGGGAGGGAGTGAAGGGTGGGGAGAGAGCCTTATACTTTTGTATCCAGTTTTCTACTACTGCTAGGATAGTTGAAAGAAAAATAAACTTGTTTAATAACAGGAACCTCCCAGAGTGGACCGGAAGGTCTTTGAGGCTTCCTCTTGTCCTTGTAACTCTCTCTCTCTCTATATATATATATATATATATGCGAGACACCAACTAACCGGGTGTGGAATAAATATATTTAGTATAAAAATCCATTGTAAAGGTACCCATAAAAGGGCGCAATTTAATAAAATGAATAAATTTAAAATGTTATTTAAGCTTTAAATTGAAAATGTGAAATAAATTTGATTGAATTTGAAATGTGAAATGGAAAAAACTGTAACCAATCATTTTCCTCAATAGAATTCGTTAATTAAAATATATATTTTGTGTATGAGTCAAAAACCGATCAAAATAAAATTAGATATAGAAATTGATAGGGACCGCGAATACGATCTTCACATTATATATATATATATATATATATATATATATATATATATAGTGTGTGACACACAAGGTGGCGCAAAAGTCAGGAGTCAAAGGGTCATTATTGCATTAATTATAAATATTTTAACTAAAAGCAATTTTTATTTAAAAATAGTGGCGGCCATAGCACGGAAAAGAGCCATTCTTTCTGGCTCCTTTGACTCCTCACTTTTGCGCCACTGTGTATGTATATACTGTGTGTGTGTGTGTGTGTGTGTGTGTGTGTGTGTGTACACACGAGGTGCGATCCAAAAGTTCCCGGACTGGCAGCGTGGAGCGCTAACAGGCCGTAGTACGGACTTGGGCCGCTAGATAGCGCTAAACAGCTTTATCGTGAAGCAGTGTGCCGAGTGACACGGTGATACACACGCGTTTTTTTTCAGGAGCGTTTTTGTGCGTTAGTGTTAGTGGTTTTATGCGATTTTTGCGAGAAGAGAAATGGCAGACTTGAAGGAGCAGCGCGTGTGCATCAAGTTTTGCTTCAAACTCGGCAAAACCGCGTCGGAGACCCACGAAATGCTTAAGCAAGCATTTGGTGATGACGCCATGGGCAGAAGCCAGACTTTCGAGTGGTTCTCACGGTTCAAACGTGGGCAAACGTCGGACCTCAACCAGCAGAACCGACGAAAATGTTGAAAAAGTGCGTCAGGCCATCCACGAGGACCGTCGGCGAACGATTAACGACATCTGCAGCATCGTTGGCCTATCGTTTGGTTCATACCAACGCATTCTCACGGAGGAACTCAACATGAGGCGGATCGCTGCCAAATTCGCTCTGTCTGTGCAGCAGATTTTGGCCAAAAACAACATGGCGGTGGTCCCCCAACCTATCCCGCTGTGACTTCTTCTTGTTCCCCAAGATGAAGAGCCAGCTGAAGGGGCGACGATTTGACGACATCGACGAGATTCAGGCGGAATCGCACGAGGTGCTGAACAACATCCCCCAAATGGAGTTCCAGAGGTGCTTCCAGCAGTGGGAAAATCGCTGGGCCCGCTGTATCAACTCCCAAGGGGACAGCAGTAATTAGAACCTAAGGTAAGCCTACATTTTTTTGCCGGTACAGTCCGGGAACTTTTGGATCGCACCTCGTGTGTGTGTGTGTGTTTGTATATACAGGGTGGGCCGAAAGTCTGGATCCATAGGAAAATATTTATTTTAATACATAAATTACAACAAATGGTAAATACTTAAAATGAATATCAACTTTAACTCGTAAATGCGTATCCGTGATACTGTACAGTGGTTCGTACTCCGGTATAAACAACAAATTATAACAAATGCTCAAATTGGCGGCCTCTGACATAGAGACACTTAGGGATGGAATTTATGATTTTTAATAATTCTTCGAATTGACGTTCTCGAGATGCGTGTTTCATTTGATAATCTTCTTGTTGACTTTACTGGACTATTCGTTAAAGTTTCACATACCATTGCAGAGGTATTTTCATCAGTTGCAGTTTTTGGACGACCAGAACGCCGTTGATCATGTACACTTCCTGTTTCTTTGAAACGTTTAAACAACTTGCCAACAGTCGCATGTGTTACTGGATGCTTATCAGGATGATTTCTATTGAATTCGGTAGCAACTTCTCTGTGTGTAGCGCCCTGTCTTGCGTACATGAGCACAAGTTCTACCCGGTCTTCTGTTGTTAGATTCGAAGCCATTTCTGGGCTGAAATAAAAAAAGTATTTGAGTATTTATACTGGAGTACGAACTACTGTACAGTATCACGGATACGCATTTACGAGTTAAAGTTGATATTCATTTTAAGTATTTACCATTTGTTGTAATTTATGTATTAAAATAAATATTTTCCTATGGATCCAGACTTTCGGCCCACCCTGTATATATATATATATATATATATATATATATATATATATATAGTGTCGTATGGACATGCCCAGTGAAAGATATTCCATTTCCATTCGTGACTAATGGAAAGGATTGGTGAAATGGACTGTTTTAAGTAGATCTGTTTGTCCAAGAAAGGAATGAAAAATTGGGAATATTTGTCCTAGAATCAAATTTCAACGTGGTTAGAGAGAGAGAGAGAGAGAGAGAGAGAGAGAGAGAGAGAGAGAGAGAGAGAGAGAGAGAGAGAGAGAGAGAGAGAGAGAGAGAGAGTTACAAGGAAAAGAAGTACCTCAAAAGGCCTTGCGGCCCATACCGAGGAGGTACCAATGGCAACGGGTGCCAGGGAAAATTTTCTACACACTCAAATAGTGTGCAAGATTTGGTCTAACCTTTTCTTGAACTGATCGACCGAGGAACTGTTCCTGTTATTAAAAGTTTATTTTTTTCTTCAACTATCCTAGCAGTAGTAGAAAACTGGATAGAAAAGTAGAAGGCTCTCTCCCCACCCTCCGCTCCCTCCCTGCCAGAGGCAGGTACGGAAAAAGGTTGAAGAAAATACCTTGACCCTGGAAAAGTAGCCAAGGAAATTTTACAGGAAAGTGGAGAATATATAAATAGCTCTATATTTACCTTGCTCACAGAGACACCGTGCAAGCGAACTCCTGCAGAGTTTTCTTGTTTTAATCTTAAACTATCAACGTGTTAAAGTAATTCCCACATATACTAGTCCTAAATCGTTTCAAATCCAACTTCTAACCATTGTTGCGAGTTGGGTTATCATTTGAACTAAACATGCTTCTAAAATCGACATCTTTGAACCCGCGTCACGTAAGCGTCGATTGTAGCCCATATGCCTAACGAAAGGGATTAACTTTGTGGCATTTTTCGCCAGTTTCCAATCCACCTACCTACTTCCCGACCAATACCCAGCGCGCGCACTTCGGCCATTAGCCGGCGGTGAGGTACCTTATCAAAGGCCTTCTAATCAATCGCCCTACTCTTATCATACTCACTCAACATGACGTAGAAAACTCGAGCATGATGGTGAGACACGACCTATGCCGTCTAAACCCATGTTGGAGTCCCCAAGTAGCTTGTAGGAATCCAAATGGTCAACAATCCTACTCGCTATTATCCCCTCTAAATATTTACCTACAACTGAAGTTAAATGGTGTTATTTATAGAGGTTCCAAGCCTCTCTTCCCACGCATGAGATAGCAGTAGCGTCCTAATCGTAACAGTAGAGAAAAAGACAATACTAAAAGTTTTTCTTTTTTTGCAGTCAGAGGAGAACATCCCTAACCTAAGCTAAAAGGACAGAGTGGGATGGGAAGGGGTCCTAGTAACCCACGGGACAGGTTTGTACAACAGACTTCACCCACCCTCCCGAAAGAGAGAGAACCTAAAGGAATTGGCAGCCAATTTCTCTAGAATCCCACGACTCGGGACCGGAGGGCTGTCACACCCCAAGTATAAAGTTTACAACACCCAGAAGGAACGTGCATAACCTTTATACCCCCTGCGGAGAGAGAGAGAGAGAGAGAGAGAGAGAGAGAGAGAGAGAGAGAGCTTTAAAAAGGAAAAATATTAACCTGAAAATTTAAAAATTCGTAACCTTAGCGTTGACACCATGTACGGTAAACACGTGGCATAGTTTATTTACCTGGGAAAGTTACTAGAGCCACTTTAACCAATCATATACAGCGGAAGCGAGTGATATTCACCAACTGAATGAATTATAGATTTATGAAATTTGAATTTGAGTTGTCAATCGCACGCAAGAACAAATCATTCGGTAAACAAGTCGCTTTCGCTCCGCTTGGAAACACTATTAATACATAGACATCTTATTGCCATGTTTCTCTCTCATTCTAACTTTACGCGAGACGAAACGAAGGGAAGTCTCCTGTACTGAATACATTACAAACTTTATCTTTAATTCCAGTGGTTTTCATACGGACCAAATGATTTGTATAAAGATTTAATGAAGTACAGTAATATGCAGAACACACCTTCATAGAAACTGTCTTCTCTGCCAAAAGACTGTCCCCGAAACACTTAAAAAATAAAGACGGACGATAGGATGAGGAGATTGATGCGCACACATGTGGAGGGAGGAAGGGGGAAGGTTCTCCGAGGAAATAAAATCTATGGAAAAAATACTGAAAATTTCATAAATTTATATTGAAAACCTAAAAATTGGTTTGAAAAAATAATATAACCAATACAAAAAAACTGTGTGCCGAATACACTGTCATCCCAATTGGTCTTTCTGTTTTTATTATTATTGGTTAGATTATTTTTCTCAATCAATTATAGATTCGTGCTGAATTTTAAAATTTTCAGTAATTTTCCATAACTTTATTTGAAACCCTATTGAGTTATTCTAAACGAAACCATATCTTATACAATCAAATAAGCTTAACGCCTTAAGTGGTTCAAATTACTGCAGTAAGTCGGTAGTTGCGAAATATGATGTTTTGGTTGGTTCCCTTTAGTTTTAGTATGGTGGTAAAATTTGGGATTTTAGCTATAGGGGGGGGAGGGGCTTCCCATGTTAGAAACTGACAATAAATTATTTTTTTTTTTTTACTTATTGGGTCATACTGATTTCAAAAAATGTTGTCATAGCAGAATATTGATTAATGCGTTGTAATCAAGGTTATATGAATAGGAGCTCTGAAACATGAAAATGCTCCTAAATTGGCACTCTCATCGGGGTGTCATATAAGGCACTTATCTTTAGCTCTGTTTTCACACAAGAAACAACCTGAAAACGGTATTAATAGGTAACTACCTTCAAAATGATAAATATACTATCTTTTATTCACATTTTACTTCACACCACCTTTGGTTTATTCAGCATTTATACATGAAAATGTGTATCTACGCAATAGCGGTGTAGACATGCTATAGAGTAAGAGATAGTATGATTTTTAGTCTAACTTTGAAGTAATTTAATCAGACAAAAAGTCAGGAAATGCTTATACAAATTTAACATGCCCTCACATGACTTAAATTTGTGTTAACATACAAGGGTTAGACAAAATAATATGAACACCTTGATAAATGGCGGTTTTTATTCTTAATATGGAGTTGGTCCTCCTTTAGTGGCAATAACAGCTGCAATGCGTCGGGGAATTGATTCATACAGCTTTTGGACAGTGGCTAGAGGAATCCTGAGCCATTCTTCGAGCAAACCCTGCTCCAGTTCCTCCAAAGACGCCGGCGGTGGGAATCGGCTTCTGACCTGCTGCTCCAACTGACACCACAGATGCTCGATAATGTTAAGATCCGGGGATTGTGGAGGCCAATCCAAGCGTTCTACCTCACTAACATGCTCTTCAAACCAGTTTTTAACGATCCCAGCGGTGTGGATTGGTGCATTATCATCCTGGAAGACGGCGCCGCCATTGGGAAACAGCGTTTGGACCATGGGATGGACCTGGTCAGCCAATATTGACAGATAGACCTGGGCGTTAACCCTACCATGCAGTACTACAGCTGTGCCAAGAGTATTCCACGATATTGCTGCCCAAACCATCACAGATCCGCCTCCATGCTTAACGGTTGGGGTCAGGCAGTCGGGGTCATAAGCATCTTTAGGCTGTCTCCAGACGTAAACTCGACCGGAACATGGAAATAGCGTAAAGGAGGATTCGTCAGAGTAGACTACATTCTTCCACCGGTCCATTGACCAATTCTTATGGTCATTACACCATTTTCTGCGACGCTCAATGTTGATGTGCGAAAGGAAGGGTTTGGCAATTGCAGCCCTTCCATGGTATCCAGCTCCATGGAGCTCGCGACGTACAGTTCTGGTCGATACTGGGCTTGCAAGATGCTGGTTAAGCTCTGCAGTCACTTTTGGAGCTGTGGTCTTATGGTTCTTTGTCACAATGCGCTTTAGCACCCGGCGGTCTCGATCACACAGCTTCTTCTTGCGTCCACTATTGCATTTGTCGGTGCTTGTCTTTCCATGGTTTTGGTATGCAGACATGGCCATAGAGACAGTTCCTCCGGATACATTGAACATCTGAGCGGTTTTCGTCACCGACGCACCAGCCATCCGCGCTCCGACAATTTGCCCTCTTTCGAAGTCTGACAGGTCTTTCATAACTGCTAATTCATAATTCACTCAGATCTGTAAAAACAACGTGAGGGTTATAACATGACGTATACACTCTCTGTTATTATTTAAATAGGTTTGCCAGTCATTTGACCGTTTACTATGTGTCTGAGCAGTCCGTAAAGATAACCGGTGAAATCGGCGGGTGTTCATATTTTTTTGTCTAACCCCTGTATAACCTATTCATTACTCCTTCAATTACCCTGAACGTCAGTAATCTAACACTAACACAAGCAAATGCCATCACTAACATTTCCTAACATAGTACTGTAATTGTATATTGTACAGTGCTTACAAGAAGTCTCACGCTTCTGTCTCGTCCCAAGCTAGTCTGTTAAGTATAAAATGGGCGGTCCTTATGGCAGCGGAGGTGTGTTCGGATTGATGCACATAACTGCTCTAACACAATCAATGACGTCCATTATTACGTCACTTTTGCTACATTTTAGTATTTAAAATACAAATGATTAAGAAGCAGAATGGAGCAAGTTTCGGGATGTTGGGATGGTTATGGAGCAATCCTAGTCATCATAATATTAGCTGGGCATTACATTATACCGTCTCAATATATACTGTAGACTGTAGAGTGTAGACTATAGAGAACGACTAATTCGGCAAATATCCCAAATCATGGCATGATACCTAAGTTATTTTGACGCAGGTCTAAATTATTTGCTCAAATGCAATTATTGATATTAAGTAATTGTTGGGAATTGTTGTCATTATTGTTGTTTGTGATATACACGGTGAACCAAAAGTAGGTGGACAGTAGGTTGAATACGGTTTGTGTTATATTATATTATAACTATGGTGTTCATTATAACTATGGTGTTTGTGTTATATTATATTAAATATTATAACTAAATTTATTTAAATTTTATTTTGTATTATAGTATACAAAAAAATTAAATATGTATTCTCAAAATAAACGTTATCATTTACTGTCCACCTACATTTGGTTCACCCTATATATCCTACGTGATGAATCTAATGACCAAATTCCTGTGAACCTCTCACGCGCTCGCATTTCGAGGAAGTCACGGTCGTCTCACTAATAGATAGTTTATCCATTGTTTTAAGTGGTAACCTATTAAACGAACTATGTTAAACCTATTCCATCTTATGAAAGTCATTAGTTTAAAGCAAGACTGGTGGGCCGTGAATCAGAGAAATTTGCGTTTTATTTGTTCATCGTAATTATTACGTAATATAGTATACTCTATATAGTAGTATATAAGAGTTTATTGGTAGCATATCATATGACAATTCCCATAAACATGTGATGACCTCGATGTTGCCAGTTTTTATTTTTTCCTGAAACTATTACCTTCTCATAGTTTGTTTCAACAAGCTTATATTATCATCTCCACGAGCGTAGACATTGCAAGAAAAGATTCTAACTAAGGATAAGTAAAGTTCTTTCATGGTCACAATATATACTTTTATAGATGTCAAACATAAAAATATAATAAAATTCTATATTAACATAAATATATATTCGATACACATTACGTCATGGCTTTAACATCAGTATTTCGTATAGCTTCCTCCAGCATCAATAATTTCTTGCAATCGTTGCGGCATAGAAGAGGCCAGATTGTAGGGAATGTTTGGTGTTCGGCGTAAGCTCTCCCACTATTCCTCGTGTGAGCTAAAAGTGCTGTTCTTTCATTGCGTTGCTCCCATTCGTTAACATTATTGCCCAAAGGTTTTCAATCGGATTCAAATCAGGAGAACGTGGTGGCAGAATTAGATTAATAATCTCTGGGTGATCTTCGTACCACGCTCTCACAACGTTAATCCTATGAATGGGACTGTTATCTTCCATTAAGTAAAATGGTTCCGGTGCTGGAACCAGATACGCACGAACACTGGGTAGCAGCACCTCTTCAGTATCTGGCAATATTGCTCTCCAGTAAAGCGTCCATCTACTTGAGTCAATTCTCCGACACCATAGCCAGACATCCAGCCCCACACACCGACATTGATGTGACCACTACGTTTGCTCGGGAAAACATTTCCTTCTTCATAGCGTTTTCCGCGCTGCCTCCAACAATGCAGGGAACCATGACTATCTGTTGAAAATGTTTTTTCGTCACAGTACACAACTTTCTCCAGAATTCTTCCTCCTGCGGCAAGTATTGCAAGGCAAATCCCATCCGCGCCTCTTTATGCTCAATCGTCAATGCAGGTTTTATAGCTGGACGGCGAGAAAAATACCCTGCCTCGTGAAGTCTGTTGTTCACTGTATTTGCGCTACAACGAAGGTTCAGGTGTCTGTAAATATGCGTCGCTGGAACAAGCGGATGCTCTCTGGCATGATTAACAATCGCAGCATCTTCCTCTTGAGATGTTGAACGCGGAGGACGACCTCGGCAAAGTAGCGATTGAGTTTTCTGCTTCATACCGATGAATCCACCTTTCCACAGTGCTTCGATGAACGTCTAGTCGTCTTGATATTTCTCTTATTGGCACACCATATTCATGCAATGTCACCATTGCTCCCCGCATTAGTGCCTGGGTCGTCTCGTGGTGCACAGACGGCCTTTCCATCTTTGTGTAAAATGGCTTATGTGAAGCGTGCTGGGACGATAAAGGAAATGAGGATACCATGCACCCCCTTCTGAAATTGATTTCGGTTGTGAAGGGTACCAACCCTTCGAATGGTAATAATAATCAGCCAATTTCCTATTTTGTTGAACATATGCATAGAAAATTCGTCTTAAAAGCCAAGGATCCAAAGATTGTCAGCAATAGTTTATATCCCAACTGATATAGTCAGCCATCAACAGTATAATCATATTTTATTTCCAAACTACTCATGACTACTCTGTCATAGTAAATAACCTTATTATGACTTAGGTAGTAGTGGTAATTCTGAGTGGCGGCCTCTAGCCACATACGTTAAACCTATCAGTGCGTCTAAGACCAGGCTCTTCTGTTTCTGTCAATTCATTGTTAGTTTAAGGTATTTTGCTCTTTGTCTTTCTAGGTCTAGGGCATTAAAATAAATATTTGAGTTTGTGTTTAGCATTTCCTCCTCCCTTCGTAGTTCCCTACCCAACCTCGTTTCCTTCGACATAGCAACGCTTACCTCCATCCTCACTCCACTTCCTTCATTAAACCTATTATCGCTTTTACTGTCCCTTCCTTCCATTCTTCAATGCCAGCGTTCTTAAACCTAGCACATAAATTATATAATATGGAATCTAACACCTTAGATCGCTACGCATTCATGTTACTTGAAGACGCCTGTGTCTTAGGGGAATCTAAGTGTTGAGAGTGGGCTTAGGGGTAGTCCATAGATTATTACAGATGACCTTGAACGCTCCAACTATTTAAAACTGATTATTTATTACGCACATCATATGGCATAATACACACATGAATTTAAGTATCTCTTACACTATAGGAATGGAATTGAATCCTACCAGAGTTAAAAAGTCGCAAAATATGATAGATTTAGAGAGAGAGAGAGAGAGAGAGAGAGAGAGAGAGAGAGAGAGAGAGAGAGAGAGAGAGAGAGAGAGAGAGAGAGAGAGAGAGAGAGAGAGCTTTTAAATGGTTTGTGGGTAAGGGCTTCACGTATGTTATTTTAGTCCAGGGTAGTTTATGTGGAGGTGTTAACGTAACTTGCACTTGGAACTGTTAATTGTAAGACAACTACCATAGCTGGGACTGACACACATTATCCCCTGCATACTCTATATATATCTATATACAGTATGTCTCTATATATAAAGAGATAGAGTGATCAACACAATGATAATGTGGACGTCATTGATGGGGTTAGAGCAATTATGTGCACCAATCCGAACACACCTCCGCTGCCATAAGGACCGCCCATTTTATACCTAACAGACTAGCTTGGGACGAGACAGAGGCGCGAGACTTCTTGTAAGCACTGTACATGACAATGAGCATCATTTGCACTAAAAAAACCATGTCAAGGTGTAAAATGATACCCTGTGATTGTATTCACGGAAATAAAGAAGAGAGAAATTATAGGGTGTGTCAGTATTATCTATCAGACATATTTGTTGGGTATAACTCTTCTTCCTCCGCCTCTTCACCCTCGCTCCTCTTCCACGCCATCATCATCAGTTGATTGTTGTTGTTGTTGTTGTTTAGCCGATCAGCCCACCCTGATTGAGCAAGCCGGCGGCACGCAGGTAACCGATCGCCCTCTCCGGAGTGGACCAGAGGTTCAGCGCACTAGTGATGTTGTGTTGTGTTGTGTTCGTTGTTGTGCTAGAGCGGTACAGTCTGTCATAATGTGTTCAATTGTTTGTGGTGTGTCCTGGCACAGGTGGCAGGTGTCGTCTATGGAGTCGTCTAGTTTGTGTTTATATGTCCGTAAGTTGGGGTGATGTCCACATCGGAATCGTGCTAAGTTAACTCGATCCGATCTGCTCAGGCTGATCTCTGACCTGTTAATGGGTGGCGGCTTCGCACCGAGGACCGCATTCAGACCGAGTCGTGTCAGTGCTTTGTGGGTTAGGTGTGTGTGTGTGTGTGTTCTGTACTGTGTGATGTCTGTGGGGCGTGGTATGGAATGGAGTATTTGGTTATAATGTCTCTCTGGTGTTACCTTAATGGTGCAAGGTGTTGGTGCATGATTGTACATGTAGTGGCAAGGGTGTTGTGGGTTAGTTGTAGCTGCTGCCATGAATTGTGTTCCCCTCATGTCTAAATGTTCCCTAACTTTCAGTATTTTTGTTTCTGTGTGCAGGTGTTCCATTGGTGTTGTTTGAGTGCATCCTGTAATGATACGAAGTGCGTTGTTTTGTATTGTCTGTAAGGTGTTTGTGTGTGTGTGTTTGAGATAATGGGTGTCCAGCATGGGCTAGCATGGGCTAGCATAGTCCATAACTGAGCGAATATATTGTTTGTATATGAGTGATGTTGTTTCCTGCTGGTGTCCAAAGTTTGTGCCTGTTAGTACCCTACGCGTGTTAAGTCGACGTACATTCGTTTTTAATGTCCTGAATGTGGTTTGCAAAAGATAATGTGTTGTATGTGACCCCAAGTATTTTGGTCCTGTGAGTGTGTGGAATGTTGATGTTGTTTAGTGTAAGCTGTGGAATTACCTGGTGTTCTTTTGTGTTGCTTGTAAGCAAGGTGATGGTTGATTTTGTGGGCGCTACTTTGAGTCTGTGTGAGAGCCAGTCTTGTATACTGTTTATGTACGTTTGTAGGTTATTTGTAGCGGTGTCGATGTTGTGGGTGGATGTTAGAGTAATGTCATCTGCATATGATGATAAGGTAAGCTTGTTATCTATGGGTGTTGGAATGTCATGCATGTATAAGTTCAAGAGTGATGGTGAGAGAACAGAGCCTTGAGGGACCCCGTTCGGAAAAAGCTTGTTTTTGGATGACTTGCCATTAAATGTGACATGTGAGTATCTTCCTGAAAGATAGCTGCTCAGCCATCTTTTAGTGTTATTGTGCATGTTTGTGTTGAGTATTTTGTTTACGAGAGGGAAGCGTGGGATAGCATCAAATTGATCAGTTGATGTGTTGTATGGATTCAGGCAAACAGAATCACTGCAGGGACAAGCTCCTGTGCATTGTAGTTTAATGGCTCGGCATGAGCATTTCGTTGTTGCACATGTCTTGCATTTACATTTGAGGAGTGCCATGTGCTCCTTGAACACTGGATAATCCACACAAAGATCGGGTTTTAGGGTACCTTGATCTAAGTACCATCCACAGTCTGTAGGGGGTGGCAGTTCAGGATGCGGCACATTTGAAGAGTGCCAGACTAAGTCCTGGAAGTGAGAACGAGATATATTCGCGTGAGTGAATCTGCTGTTGGTGGTAGATACTATGGAGCCTGTTCACGTTTCCGAAATAGTTGTTGGCTTCTCATCATTTACAGAGACAAGTGGGTAGATAAGATAAAGGCGGCAAACAAACTCCTCGGCTTTGCAATAGGTGTCAGCTGTAAGCTTTCCTCTTCCCAAGTTATCTAGGAGACATACCCAATGCAAAAATACATTACAAGCACGTTTCTTTCCTATACCAAAGAACTGGCTCACAGTATCACAGCCAGTTATGGCATGGAAAGCAAGTATATTTTGCCGAACACCGTCTGACATTTCGATGTTGTGCACCGCAATATACCGACGTTGTCTTGCAATTCCTGTCTTGAACCAGATTTCTTCACGGGGTTCTCCAGCAAAATGTGCCAACAGTACAAGGACACCTGTATCCCGACAAACAAGTACCAAGCCTTTCAAAACCTTGCTGGCTGGCATCAGTTCCATGAAGAATTATCTGGGTATCACCTTCCTCATGGTGATATTTGTTTTTGCTGAAGACCAAACTACTACTTCATAGAAGATTTGACAATAAGAAAAATAGAGAATTAGTATTTTTGACATCACCAGTTCTCTAATGATACCTATATGCCATACTTTCGACAAAGTTTAAAATTTGCACTTAATATTCGGACTGATACATGCAGGGTGTCTCAGAAGTCGCGCACCATAGGCTTTATTCAGATTTACGAGGTTTACGAGTCGAAATGGTTTATAAGTGATGTTTAATTACAATATATGTTCGATAATGTTCGCATAATAAAATTATTAGTATGTACAGTTAATCAAAAACTATAATTTTATTATTCGAACAGTATCGAACATATATTGTAATTAAACATCACTTATAAACCATTTCGACTCGTAAACCTCGTAAATCTGAATAAATCCTATGGTGCGCGACTTCTGAGACACCTGTATATTCCAGAAACTAACTACCAATGAACCTTGAGGTATAGTAATATAAATATTAATAATAAAGCTACTACTACACGCAAATCAGAGCTAAAATGTAATGTTTTATCCAGTTTGTCCTAAACATTTTGCTTGTTCGATGCTGTTTATATTCTGTATATGTTAGTGCTGTATTGGGCGAAAAGAGTGGTTAATTTCTGCGGTACCACCCCCGTCATTTAACTTTGCTTGTTAGGAGGCACAAGAAGAGAAGTGAAAATGACAACAAGCATAAATGGTCTTTCTAAGGTTAATAGAAGTTAATTATAATCTGCTTTTGCTTCTCACAAGTGGGCGCCCTCGTGAAATGATTTTCAGGCCACTTTCTGGATTCTGCCACTAGGCTATTTCAAAAGTATTCAAGGAATAGAGTAATTTTAAATACTTTATAGGTTGGATGGATCGGCCAATATGTAGTTTCATGGCCATCATTTTTTTTTTTTTTTTTTTTTTTGACAGTCGGAAAAGTGGGAAACTCCACCCATTACATAGGTCGCGCCAATCAAGGATCATGGACGTTGCCAATAAATCGGTGGGCACGAAACACTCCTCACCACTGTAACTCACTTCCATATTAGCCATTGCGTGTTATTCTACCTGCAACAAAAATAAGGTCCCAAAACAAGACATCAATTTGACCATTTGTTTTAGTTCAAATGTATTACTTTTGTAAATTTAATTTAAAATAAATTTTCCTACGAGACCGGACTTATGGGACACCCTGTATAATACCAACTTATTTTGAGGGTCTTATCTGATCTGTATGTAGGGATTACAATAAAAGTAAAAAGTGGCTGAACTAACCCCATTCTCCCCTAAATTTTGTTGATGAACTTTTATTACCGTATCTTGCTTTCGTAACATCAAATTCAGTTAAAATAACTTGTTTTAATGGTGTAACATTGTTTGCTCATGGAGTGACCCCTTTTCAGTATTATTTTATTATTTCGGTGCCTTTTTTGGTGGTTTGTGGTGTGACCTTTTCTTCATTATTTGAAATTTCATTACTTCAAATTTCACTATTTTTCTAGGGTGGTTTGTTCAACTTTTACTCAGAAAAAAAAGAGCCAACTGTAGTGACCAGTGGCGTATTGAGGGGGGGGGGGCGAGGCCATAGGGGCCAACTGTTTTAGGGGGCCGATGTTGATAATGATATCAATGTTAGAGGGTCGATGTTTATAATATCAATAATAAATTTGGAATGCTCAACAATATCGCTCAACTAACTTCAGAGGAAGCATCAAATGTTATGTATAGAAAACTATACTTTACAGAATTTAAATACAAAGCTTGTGATCGGAAAATTTAATATGAAGCAGCGCAAAAAACTTTTGTAGACTGGTAGTGAGTGATTTTGCGATCTAGTTTTGTAGATTAGTAGTGGACTGGTAGTTGCATAATTGGTTTGGTGTAATTGTAGTAGCTTGGTATACGTGTGCTAAAACTTCATTATTTGATTTAGAAATAAATGGTTTTATTTAGAAATGGTTTTATTAATTTACGACTCGGAGATTTGTCTCGTTGAGGCACCCAAGAATATTTTGGCTCCAGGGCCCAAAACTCCTTAATATGCCACTGAGAGTAACAACCAACCAATTAATTACTTTCTCCATTTACCATAACCTCCCATAATGATTGATGTCACCAAGACGAAGATCGATCGTCCAGAACGAAATGCAGTATTTCTTCGACAGATTTCCTCTCGAATAAATTTTAAACGAAATTTAACTATAAAACAGTTTAAAATGTTATTGATAAGGATTTGTTAATTAATTTAATAATTTATTATTATTATTTAGAAAACTTCCAAAAAATCTTAAATATGAAGCTCTAAACACACACACACACACACACACACACACACACACACACACACACACACACACACACACACACACACACAGTGGCGCTCATAAGTATTCGTACAGATGAATAGTTCAGTTATGAAAATGAAATGAAAAGGTTTATTGGCAGACTATAGTCCATATGACAAATATTAATACAATGACAGTTCATATACTAAGGATAGAAATATATACAATTGATTAGAAATAATACTGCACTGTCGAAGTTAAGTGCAGCTACAGACAGACGTTTTCGTACCAAGAAGTCCATGGCTTAGAGCAGTGGTTCCCAACCGGTTTTGGCTTATGGCCCCCTTAGGAACCTTATTTTTTCCTGTGGCCCCCATAAGCATTATTTTCAGTAGGTAATATGCAGATTTAACTCTATTTTACAAAATAACATTTTCTTGTGGCCCCCTTCAAATGTGCCATGGCCCCCAGGGAGCCATATGGACCCCGGTTGGGAAACACTGGCTTAGAGGATAAATGGCAAGACTCGTGGATAGCTTGCATGATCGGGTTGGTTGATTTTTTAATTCTTTGCATTAGACTGTGTTGAGCACGTCTTGTTACCTCCTGGAAGCTCGGGACATTGCAGGTAGCAAACATTTGCGAAGCTGAGCATCTCGGGGGTAATTTATGTAAGAGTCTAAGAGACCTGTTGTACAGCAAATTTAGAGTTCTGCCAGAACCTTTTTTATAATTCACCCACAGGTGCTGTCCGTACATATTACTTTAGAAAGTATGAAAGAGTGTCTTTAGCTTCACTTGTACAAAATCGAAAATTCCTTATGGTCATATTCGCTTTAGCACACAGGCTTCGAGATTGTTTTCTTATATCCGAGTCATCACTCAAGGAGCTGGTAATAATTTGACCCAAATACTTAAACTCTTGTACTTCCTCAATTACTTCACCATTCATTTTAAACCTTATATCAGCTGGCTGATTACAGCTTTTAGGATGAAATTGTATAAACTTAGTTTTTGTAACGTTAAAAAGAATATCATGTTTCTGCGAATACACTTCGCAGATTTTAGTAGCCGATCCAGACCTTTAACAGAGGGACTTATTAACACCATATCATCGGCATAAACCAAGTTATTTATCCTTGTGTTATCTATACAACATCCCACTGTTGCGTCATTAAGTGAAGCAATTAATCCGTCGATATACACATTAAACAGCATGGGGGAGAGCAAGGAGCCTTGTCTCACCCCGCAAGAGGAGCCAAAACACTCGGATAGTACATTGCCCCCACCTAACAGTGAACGATTGGTGGGAATACCAAAATTTCAATAAATTTAATATGAACATGGGAACCTTCCTGTCTTTTAGTTTTGCAAATAAGATATTGTGGTTCACCCTATTATATGCCTTGCTTATATCTAGGAAACAGCTATAAATAGTTGAATTACTGTCAATGTATTTAGATATTGTTTCTTTAAGTACATAGATACACAGGTCAGTTGAGTGGAACCTTTTAAAGCTAAACTGATTAGGAGATGTCCATAGGAAATCATATTATCGGCGTAACGAGTTTTTCTAGTAGTTTCGAGAAGCAGGAAGCGACAGCAATAGGCCTGTAATTATTGCTGGACAGAATGGCTCCGTACTTATTTTTGACCAGGGGCAAGATATATGCCCTCGTGAACTCTGCAGGGATATATCAGGTCATCCCATAAGTAATGTCATTTTTTAGATCGGAATTTGAAGGACAAAAAAAACTCGACTGAAGCTTTTTTATCTAGTATATATTTTCCATCGGAATCAATGACACTCTGCCAACGTCCTACAAGCTTTTCAATTCCATGTTTATAAAATTCAGGCGGTTTTGAGGCAAAAAACGTACAAAGACTGGTGTGCAGGTCATCTAAAGAAGTATACTGTTTCTCGTCAAGATAGTTTTGCAGACTCCTGAAGAGATGATAAAATAATCTGAAGGCGCAAGGTCTGGAGAATATGGAGGATGTGAAGTTTTTCCCACCCAAGCTCCTCAATTTTTGCAGGAGTGATCCGAGCGGTATGAGGACGCGCGATGTCGTGGTGGAACACGATTCCTTTCCGATTAACCAAAGAAGGTCTCTTTTCTTTTAGTGCAGTGTTCAATCGATCCAGTTGTTGACAGTAGACTTGAGCGGTGATTGTTTGGTTGTGTGGTAGGGTTTCAAAGTGTATTACACTACCTTTATCCCACCAAACACTAAGCAACACCTTCCGAGGGTGAAGATTTGGTTTTGGCTGTGGTGTCGCTGGTTCTCCGGCACAAACCCACTGTCGACGGCGCTTAACATTCTGGTACAGTATCCACTTTTCATCACCAGTCACTAAACGGTGCAAAAACGGATCTTGGAGTTTACGGGAATGAAGAGCTGTGCTAATGTTTACCAGCACCCTCAGATTGTCGACCGACAATTCATGTGGCACACATTTTCCTAATTTAGGCACTTTCCCGAGTTGTTGCAAACGTCGATGGATGGTGGACGGGGATGAATTGAGTTTCTGGGCCAATTCTTCGACAGTTGTTGAACAGTCTTCTTCAAGTGCGGCTAACAGCAGGTCATCATCAAACTCAGCAGGGCGTCCAGAGCGTGCTGCATCTGTCAAACAGCAGTCACCATTCCTAAACTTTTGAAACCATCTTTGACATTTCCTCACATGCTGAATATCGTTGCCATAAACTTCCTGAATGTTTCGCGTTGCTTCAGTAGCACTATTCCCTTTTTTGAACTCTTAAAGCATTATATGCTTGATATGCTCTTCTGATACCGCCATGTTTATGAGGGGTTCACATAAAGCAAAACACACGTCTTCACTGGTCAAGGTCTGTAAAGTACAGTATGTAGCGAAACACGATAGATCTCTTAGATATAACCTTCGGAAAATTTCTGCTTAATCCGAGTAGGACTAGTTTAAACTTAATCCATCGTAAAAAACGACATTACTTATGGGATGACCTGATAGCTATGAGCAAGCATGGCTGATAGGAGCAATGATATATGCAGACATACTACGTCATTTGCATATTTTAAGTGCTCATTCGATAAGTCATCTACCCCTGACGCAGAACCAGTCTTTAACTCTTTAATTAACCTCTTTACTTCAGAAAATGATAAAGTATTTTCCCTTGTCCCTCCCACAATCGTTTCGCTGCAATCTATCTTAAGATTATCCCTACTCACACTGTTAAGAATGTTAGAATAGTGGTTTTTCCACAGCTTTGCAATTTCATCCTCCCCGGACACCCCATCGATTGTCGGAGGGAGGACATTTTTGACACCCGTTTGATTCTTAACAAATTTCCAAAATTTGTTATTATCGTTATTTATGCGAGCTTCACAGTCTTTTGATGCTCGAATAGACTCTTCTTCCTGTTTACATCGCCTTATGGCCACCTTATACTGACCCCGACTTCTACACATATTCAAGTATACTGGTCCTAATCTGGGTCTACCATGAAAGCACCACAAATCATAGGCGTCTTTCGATTCCCTCTTCAGGGGGTCAATAAAATCATTCCATCCACGAATAATCTTAGTATGATAGTTGTAAGATTTAATCAGGGGGCTTCCTGCTTCCCTTAACAGGGATATTATCTTACTATAATACCTATCTATGAGTTTACAGTGAGAATCATTTGAGCAAGGATTATTACAGGCAAGATGCAAAATTTCTAAATTATTAAAAAGGGGACTTGTTCTGTCTTTGTATTCTATTCTCTGCTGCATCGTAACATTGGACCAATCGACGGGATTATTCTTACCTATTGAGTTCTTGTGAAGTCGTGTTGCGCATAAATTTGTAACGTTAATTAATATTTCTAATGGGCTATGATCAGAAAGGAAATCATGCAGAATATGAACTCTAACAATTCGATCCTTTAGATTATTACTAGTGAGACAATAATAATTCACCTGGTGGCACCACTCATATCACTAACGTATGTAAAATTACTATTGGCTACCCCTAATACATCTAACATCACTTATCTTCACCCTTATCTTTTGTACCATGCAGGGATGCTTATGAAAAGTTTACCGTTCGAATGGAAACGCTTAACAAATAGAAAAATTAGTTTAACTCCAACATATAATGTAGATCATCAAAGAATTTGAGGAAAATAAAAAAAAAGCTACAATGCAAAAGTTATCGTAAATTCATTTACAAAATTATTTAATACTTTGTGTGTACACCTTAGACGAAGAATTTAATAATTTTATCAGTAGTTGGCTGTTCAGTGATTAGAGACTGTTGGAAGTTCTGAATTCTAGAATTTTCTCTGAATCTTCATGGAAGACGAATGACCATACAAGCCATTAGTAAGCAATGGGTTGTCGTGGTAAAGAACTGACTACAGACCTGAAGAGCTATGTTTTTGCTGCACACGAGTCTGGAAAGTTATAGGAAGATAGGAGAAGAACTCGAATTCTATTTACGACGGTTCCTGCAGTTATAAAGACATGGAAAGGCTTTGGAACAATCAAAACTCCACCAAGATGTGGACGACCATACGAGATTTTAGAATGTACAATTGGACGGATTTAATAAAAAACTGCTGCGAATCCACGAGTGATTGCACGCGATATTTGCCAAACATTAATTAAGACTGCCTAAGAGCGCTGTCCATTAGGGCGCGGCGAAAATATATCGAACTCAAATTGTCAGTCTGAAACATGGCTGAAAAGGTGCTCTAGTACGCACCTATCATAAAGATATCAACTTTTATAGCCTATGAATATGTGCATTCTCCCAACTTTGACCTCAATTTTGAAGAAAAGCCAAAATTTTGAAGCAAATTTAGTTTGGTTAAAAATTATAACAATATTTCCTTTTATAAACCAAAACATGTGTTCATCACTAAATTATATGAAGTGTAACTGCTATCCTCTTGTTGATTCACTTAAAATCTGACTGTTTCCCTTTTTCGATTCTCGAGCCGAGATTTCTCGCTGAGAATAACCATTCCATGGTGGGCGTCATGTCCGTAGACTTTTTCACTTGCAGAGGAGATTTCCTTCACATTTCTTTCAACTGCCTGGGAATGACACGGGTGTGTGTCAAGAACTGTGGGTTTTTAGCAGTCATCAGTGCTACTTATATTAACATAAAGAGTAAGGAATGAACAGTAATATCCACTTCGTTCTAATCAATCATATCCATGTAGGTTGAAGCTGAGAAGTTGAGCCTGATGGATTTCTTGTCAAACATTCGAATTTCACCCGGTATGACACTCCTTTTCACTTGTAGCACTTTTTCGACTGCTAGCTTCCGAATGTTCTTATTCTTGTCAGTGATAGCAGAGAAAAGGATATTTTCAGGATGACAAAAGTAACAGTTGTAACACGACGAATAATACCTTGGTCGATTGCATGTAGTTTTTGATAGAGCTCAGTCATGAAGAGAAAGTTTTTGGCCCCATCCTGGCAAGACCAGTTTGCTTTGTTATAAACCCATGCAGGAGCATAGAAGTTTAGTATAAAATGATTAATGAGCAGTCCTTTGAAGCGTGTCTGATGGTTTTTCGTGCGACATGTAATAACGTAAGAGACGATTTGCTTGTCAGCCACGTGCATTATTGAGAGACCCAGATTGAGCAGTTTCTAACAATTTGATAGCTGGACCTCTATCATGACCGTTTTGAATTGACAAACAAGCTTATGGAGGGATTGCTGGTCACTGCTGAGATCTGCTAGACTTCTGCCAAGTCCATCACTTTTCTAGCGAGAGGTGGAAATTTTACAATTGGTCTGTTCTTTGGATCAAAGTTCAGATCCTTGCCGATTTTGCCCTATGAACTTCTAGGTCCTGTCGTTTGTCCGTCAAGAACTTCCAGGTATTTTCTCAAGGGAAGCTCATTAGTGTGAAATAAGCAAATAAACCATTGTAATGGTCTTCCCAATGTCAGCTCTAGTTTTCTAATTACTCCATTAAATTTACCTGTATTTACATTAGTTGCATCACAAACTACCGCTTTTAAAGTCGATGCAGAGTTGGTGTCAGTAATTACTGATATAATTTCTTTAGCAATATCACTTGCCCTTCCACTTTCCACATGGTCAATATATTCGTTTCCTGGAAATGAAACTAACACAGTGGTCTTCATTCAAAGTCCTCTGGCATTCTCCCACTTTTGAAAGAGTTTTATAAATTTTTTCCATCAAATCCAAGGCAAACTATTCCTTTATTCTGTTCTTCATGCTTCTTTCTTTCTATGTTTCTCCACAAGGTTCTTTGACGACGTAGTATACTGGGATCAATCGTAGTATTTTCAGATAATAGATTAAGATCTTTTAAGACAACATTAGCAATTAAGCAAGCATCACGGTTGCTTATTTTGCATCGATCAATTGCTTTGCATAATTCTGGATATTGGTGTCGATTTTGAGAAGTGCTAGCTTCTGTATCTAACTCGTACTCGCTCACTTCGAAATCTTCATTTTGATGACCTTTTTCACTTTCAGAGCTGATCTCACTAATATCACAAGGATTCAATTGCATTTCCTGGACAAAACTCTTTTGTTTATCTTTAAAGAATTGTCTTTTATGCTTTCTCTTTTCCATTTGTTGTAGTTTTGAAGTTTTCACTTTATTCAACTTACCTATAATAATTTTTCGTTCAGTATGTTGATAAATCCAGAACTCCGATTCATCATTCGGGATTTTCTCCGCCTTAGCGTATTTACACTCTTCTTTTACGAGAACCGGAGGCATAGCACTTGCAGCAACATATGTCAAATAAATTTCTGAAGGAATCATATTTACTTTGATAAGTGCTGGAAGATCTTTTACTCATGGGATATGTTCTAAGTTCTTGTCCCTTCTCAATCACTCTCTTTACCTTAATTACTATGCTTTTGAAGGCGATTGTTGGAATGGAAGCACGAATATATATATCATTCACTTCTTTCCCAATAATTTCAACGTATTTCTGAGTGCTAAATGTTGCAGTAACGAGCTTATGTTTAAGATAAGCTTTGAATACATCCTCACAAGTTGGTAGTTGGTTGTCAGGAAGCTCTGCTGGCGTTCCGAAAACAGTATGCTTCACTTTTTCTCTTGTTATACCAGAAGAGGCCATTGCAAGCTATGCTATTAATCTGAAACAAAATAAAATAAAATGCTGAATCAGGAAACACATGATAGGTCAAACAAATGATAGGTCACAAATACACAAGTAGGCACACAAATACACATGATAGGTAGGTCAAACACACATGTTCATTAATTTTTTTTTTGATAGACTGGAGTAGTATAGCTGAAAAAAGGTAGAGTGCAGGAATGTTGCAAGAGATAATGATCAATATTGCAAGGGGTGGGGGCTGCAGAGGGGAGTGGGGGTATGCAACAACTCACTGCTGCAAACGGGGTGGGGGTATGCAACAACTCAATGTTGCAAAGGGGGTGGGGGGTGCTGCAGGTGCAACAAGGTCATGAAACTTGGAGGCGGCGTTATCCCCCAAGAGAAAGACAGGAGAAGGAGAGAAAGGAAGAGAGGTGTTCACCTGGCAGGAGCCAAGTGCATAATAACGCTTCAGCTGACCCGCCGTCCTCTTATAGACTCCTAATCAGCCAGTTGGCTTAGAGGGAGCCAAGGGGGGAGGGGTACACCTGAAGGGGGGGAGAGGGGAGGGATCTTCTGGGGGAGAAGGAAGGATGACCTCCCCCCAAAGGGGTTGCCTTAGCCTAAGAGAGAAAGGATAGACGGAGGAGGACTTTGGGGGGGACAAGGTGGGATGTCCTAACGCCCCAAAGGGAAACTAAGCTAAGTCTTAACCTAAGAAGGGAAGGAGAGATATCTTACTCGGCCGAAGTTCGCATCAAACTACCAGCTCCGAAGCCAAGCGGGTCTTATATAGATGATGTTTGAGTTGCCAGATACCATTTTGTATTTTAATTGTACAGGTATACATTATTAGGGTGAGTTGCTAGATACCATTTTAATTCGTTACTAAAGCATACAGACTTAAATTTCGAAATTGACAAAAAGAAAATGTTTATTAATTAAATAAATAGAATTTGCCTTCTACTGCACAAAAATAATATAATACATACAATCGTCAAAATAATAGTTCAGACGAAATACACACACACAATTGAACAACTTTCTCCTTACCTATATATATATATATATATATATATATATATATATATATATATATATAGAAAGAATCATATTAACTGTGTCTAATTTTGTCATTCCTTATATATATATATATATATATATATATATACAGGGTGGTGCAAAAGTCTGGACCCACGGGCAATTTACTATATAAAAAATATCTATTTTTATAATAGTTTTTATAATTTAATTTTTGTTTATAATTTTACTAAATATTTTTCAGATTGTTACCCTATGGCAGACAAGTTAACAATAGCAGAAAGAATAGAGCTTGTGCTTTTGTACGCAAAAGAAGGAGCCACCTCACGTTCAGTCGCAAATTTCCTTATGCCTCGATTATACGAAATACCATTACACTTATTGTAAATTCTGAACTAGAACGTTAAATTTAACATAATTTAGTCACTGGTGTATGGTTAATTAAATTTCATTTCATAATAAACTTCCTGCAGGCCACACTTTTTTTCCATATAAACCGCCTATGGGTCCAGACTTTTGCACCACCCTGTATATATATATATAAACGGATTTTCACCTTAAAGTGAATTAAAACAATATTAACAATTCACTAAACAATTAGCTTAGCAAAAGAATTCGTTCCACTAACATATTCTCAAATCTACACACACACACACACACACAATTATATTAAATAATAAACAGCAAAAGAAATAAACACATTAACTGTGCCTATTTTCTTTTGGCAAACCTTTCTTGCGTTTCAAAAACAGAAAAAAAAATATTACGCACTTTTCACGTTCTCCTTATAGTTTATATATATATAGAGGGGCCTTCAAAAAGTTCCCGGAAAAATTTAATAAAAAGGTAATAAAACAAAAAAATGAAAAAGTGCAGATTTTATTTTTCTACATAATGACCATCACTATCATAACACTTTTGTAGTCTATGCCTCCAGCCTTCTAAACCCTGTCCGTAGAATTGAGCATCTTTTGAATGGAACCAGGTCGTTGTTGCCTTTTTGACCTCTTCTATTGACGTAAAACGGGTCCCCTTCAGGTGTTTCTTTAAATTTGGAAACAGAAAAAAGTCTGAAGGAACTAAATCTGGGCTGTAAGGAGGGTGGGAGAGCAATTCCCATCTTAAATCCCTCAGTTTGTCCCTTACCTTTCGGGAAGAATGAGCCGGAGCGTTATCGTGGTGGAACAAAACTCTCTCATGAAGTTTTCCTCGCAGTTTTTTCTTAATTGCTTGATGTAACTTTTCTAGAACTTGTTCATAGTAGATTGCATTTATAGTTCTTTGTCCTTCTAGGTAATCTATTAACAAAATACCTTCCGAATCCCAAAAAATTGTTGCCATAATCTTTGCAGCGGATCTTTCAGATTTCCTTTGATGGGGCCGCTTGATCCCCTCGGCAGCCATTGTTTGGATTGCTGTTTGTCTTCGGGATCACAGGTACAACCAAGTTTCGTCTCCAGTCACAATTCTTTGCCAAAAATCTTCGGGATTAGCGTCCCACTTGTTTAAAGTTTGAAGTGCGAGATTCACCCTTGTTGCAAGCTGATCCTCGCGCAACAGTTTTGGCACCCATCGGGCAGAAAGCTTACTCAAGTCCAGGTGGTCTTTTAAAATTGAATGAGTTGATCCCACCGATAAGCCTAGATTGTCAGCTATAAACTCGACAGAATATCGTCGATCTTCTTCGACTAGTGCTCTCACACGATCGATGTTTTCATTGTTGATGGAGGTTGAAGGTCTTCCACTTCGAGTGCCGTCTTCGATACTCTCTAGGCCATTTGAAAAACGATTAATCCATTCATAAAGGGTGGTCTTCTTGGGAGCACTGTCTCCATAAACTTTCCTCTCACTTTCAATAATATCACTTTTCTTCCAACCAAGTTTTACTAAAAATTTGATATTGCTTCTGACTTCGGATTTCTCAGATTCCATGTTGCTTCTGAGGGGTTAAACTTTCAAATGACATAATCTTCCAAATTCTGCATTTTCGGCAATCAAATTTTAACATGTTATTACAAAACTGTACAGGAATGAACATGTCGACTTATGATTTATCACGTAATTTCTAACGTGAATGGGAAATATTTTCCGGGAACTTTTTGAAGGCCCTACTATAGAGAATCAATTTCGAATTTTTAATTTTCACAGCAAAGGGTCTATTTACTTTTTGTCACTATATATAAGCCTTTTCATGTCATTTCATTTTCATGTCATTTCACTAATCTCATCATTTCACTCATCTCATTTACTTTCAGCTTCTCTGGAAATTATTTACTTTCTTTCAGTTATTAAAACGAATCTAACTCTTAGAATAATGTTTTAACATTGTATTCAGACGAGGAGTGAGTGATGCAGGTAGCCAAGAGTTCGAGCTAAAAGGTCCAGCCCGAGGCCTTTTAAAACCGCAAACTGGCGAGAAGGAATTTGGGTCAACTTGCTCTCTATCCAAGCGTTTGTCTTGTAAATAAAAAAAAATGTTTTTATTAAATGCGTTGATTATATGTCTACATTTAATTTGAATGGCATCATCTTAGATAACATCTCTGTTATTGAATTGGAAAGGTATATTATTATTATACATTTTTCAGAATTAAAACACACACACACACACACACACACACACACACACACACCACACACATTTTTGTCAGAGAAAGTGAGGATCACGCGCGCACGCAGATTTTTGTCAGAGAAAGTGAGGATCACGCACACACACAATATATATATATATAGGGTGGTACAAATTACAGTAGTAATAATAATAATTAACTCCTTTTCACCGAATTGCAAAGATTAAGCTTTTCACCCCGCATTAGACCTACAGTTTAATGTGGAAACCGAATCAGAAATACATCTCGTCAGGGAATGATTGCTCACTTTCACATCATCTCGCTGATTTGTTCATTTTGACAATGGTTAAGCTTTTCACTCCGGCCTTAGACCTACAGTTTAACGTCGAAACCGAATCAGAAATACATCTCGTCAGGGAATCATTGCTCACTCTTTCACATCATCTCGCTGATTTGTTCATTTTGACAATGGTTAAGCTTTTCACTCCGGCCTTAGACCTACAGTTTAACGTGGAAACCTAATCAGAAATACATCTCGTCAGGGAATCATTGATCACACATCATCTCGCTGATTTGTTCATTTTGACAATGGTTAAGCTTTTCACTCCGGCCTTAGACCTAGTTTAACGTGGAAGCCGAGTCAGAAATACATCTCGTCAGGGAATCATTGCTCACTCTCACATCATCTCGCTGATTTGTTCATTTCGACAATGGATAAGCTTTTCACTCCGGCCTTAGACCTACAGTTTAACATGGAAACGGAATCAGAAATACATCTCGTCAGGGAATCATTGCTCACTCTTTCACATAATTTCAACATTTAAAATAACAGGATAATTTCTCTCCATCTTATTTTCAGTTTTGGGTCCTTTACTGACTAGTCGACTACATTATTGATTATTGATCCGGGAATAGTATGATCGCAAAATGTGATATGTACAAAGATATTTTTCTATGTAGTAACAATAATAATTAACTCCTTTTTACAGATTTGCAATGGTCAAGCTTTTCACTCCGCCTTAGACCCACAGTTAAACGAATTGAAATTCAATAACTAAATACAATTTTCCCACACGCGTACGCGAGAAGTCAAACCGAATACATTAATTAATCAAAGTTGAAACTCAATCAGAAACAGAAAAAACATCATCACACACCTTTCACTTTCTCCCTTTTAGCCGAATTGCAATAGTCAAGCTTTTCACCCGCATTAGACCTACAGTTTAACGTGGAAACCGATTACTCTTCTTTTTTAAAAAATATAATTAAAGGAATAAATATATTTATAATTTCTTTATTATAAAATCCTCTCGATTACATTAGTGATTATTGATTCGTGAATAGTGTTGCTGCAAAACATGGTAATGCACAATGTAGATTTTTTCTATGTAGTAATAATAATAACTTTCTTGCCGATTTGTTCCCCGCATTAGACGTACAGTTTAACGTTGATTCAGAAATACATCTCGTCAGGGAATGATTGCTCACTATTTCACATCAATTTCATCGATAATTCAAGCTCATATACAGGACCTGCATTGTCTATAACAGTGGTTCCCAACCTTTTCACCAGAAGGGACCCCTTTTATTTTTTTTTTTCCACGGACCCCATGTTTTTGAAAGATTCCGTGTACCAAACTGTTTTTATTAACTAATAATTAACGCGTTTTCTCATTTTTCACTATCAAATAAAGGACATAAGAGTATGCAATTAAAATACAGCATATTAAAAAGTATTAATTCCAGCCAACAGCAAGGAAACTTGAAATTTTAGTCTGAGCGCCCTTATCGTGGGTAAATGTACGATTTCCATTGGAGCCTCGAAATATTGAAAGCTCACGGACCCCCAGTACTACCTTCGCGGACCCGCAGGGGTCCGGGGACCCCAGGTTGGGAACCACTGGTCTATAAGATCTGTGGCGCGTGGAACATGCAGTCTTCAGAAGATGTGAACATCTGCTCTGTGGATCAGTTCAAGAAAATGGATAACCGAACCTTGCCACACACACAGATTTTTGTCAGAGAAAGTGAGGATCACGCGCACGCGCGCGCACACACACACTATATATATATAGGGTGATATGCACAAAGACAAATTTTTCTATGTACTAATAATAATAATTAACTCCTCCCCGAATTGCAAAGATTAAGCTTTCCACTCCGGCCTCAGACCTACAGTTTAACGTGGAAACCGAATCAGAAATACATCTCGTCAGGGAATCATTGCTCACTCTTTCACATCATAATTTCAACATTTAAAATAACCGGATCATTTCTTCCTCTTATCGTGGACATTCGTTTTAAAAACGTTTGTCCGATTACCGCATTTGGGGCACTCGTCACATTCGAATCCCTCATGTACACCTTCCACATTGTGTCCAACAACACAGAAGCTCTCCAAAATTGTTGCAAGAAGATGCAAAAAGTGTAATGAAAAAGAATAGCTTCAGAGTTCATTCACACCATGCGTACACTTACCTCGTGTACGCAGTGTACACCTTCCACATTGTGTCCGACACACTTTTTCTTCTACGCTAGGGAATACACATCTGAAATCCACGGCTTGCACCGCTCACCTGAGTACGCAGGCGTAGAGATATCCCCAGGTAGTAGCAGCAGGAGACACTTTTTTAGGCGTAAATGCCTTGTTCAGGTTGAGTTGTCAGATACCACTTATTTTAATTGTTCAGGTATACATTATTATGGAGTTGCCAGATACCACTTTTTATTTTAATTGTTCAGGTATACATTATTACGTTGCTAGATTGTACCATTTATTTAATTAATTCTTAAAAGTTGGCTTAGAATTCCGCTAGTAGGTTTAGAAGGCGTAACATGCCATTTGGTATAATTGTTTACAACCAAAAGAATTAAGTAAAACAACATTGCATTATTGTTTATTATAAATATATAATAAATAAATATACATTTGAATGATCAATTAAAAATAATAATAGTTTAAGAAATATGCATATATTAAAAAAATATATCCGTCAATATAAGAGTACAGGTGAAATATATATATATATATATATATATATATATACAATTATGGAGATATATAGAAAATAAATATACATTGAATGATCAAAAATAAAAAATAAGAAATAATATAACCATCAACATAGCAGAAATATATACACACAACTAAATAAATAAATACATACACTTTATCTTCTACCGCGCAACATAAGAAATAATATAGCCATCAATATAGCTGAAATACACACACACACACACACACACACACACACACACACAAATATGCTAAATATATAAATACATTTCACTTTTTTCAAATTACTAAACTCGTACTTAACCGAGTCTACAATTACATCATTATTGCTCTGCATTACGCAGTATACGCGGTTTAATAATATTTCACCGCTTAAAGTATAGGGAAACCTGTACTCGATATGAAGGGCCTTCATATCATTCAGTACTATTTTTGTTCCCACTTTACAACCGGTTGGTAAGTTATCTTTAATTACGTCTAGAATACAATGAAAAGCACGCACAAAGAGTTCATCGTTAGCCACATTATTAAGCACAAGTTTATAAACATCGTTAGCCACATTATTAAGCACAAGTTTATAAACACGTCTTTCCAATCGAGGGTTTATTTCTACCGACCCGAGCTTTTCATTCGTGAACTCATCTTCACATAGCGGTAATTGAAATAATCTTCTAAATCGTTACGACAACTGCTCGTTATATAAATTTCGGTTTTAATGTTTTAACACTCCCTGAACACGCACCAGACAGTTCCCGTCAGGGTAAATTTCATGAACTAGGCACATTTTATAACGGTTTTATTGTTTTACCGCTCACCATTTCCACAAACTAAACGTCTTCACACTCCGGTGCACTATTTGAGAGAAACCTATGACCATATTTTTCCTTTTTATTTAACAGATGATACTCGTCTCTAAAGTCTGCTAAAAACACGCAGGGCACTAGCCACAACCTCACTACGAACCTCATCATGATATACATTAATATAGTGATAAAAATACTTAAGATTCCCAATGATGACGAGATTCACATTTTCAGTCGTAGGGTGAGTAATCGACATAATGTAACATGACATAATACCGCTTGTCACACCACTCATCTACAAGAACTCACTATCCATATCTGCTGCTTCTCTTCTGCATGCGTTGTTTCTATTACTTCACGGTATATGAGACTTTATAAAGCTTAGCTCTACAGCATACTTCAATACATCGTCTGTGCAACGAAAGGCTACAACGCTCTCACCAGAATAACCATAGAGTATTTGTACATGTTGCTCCTTCGCACGATCCAATGTGGTTTTAAAAGAGGCAAAGGAGAGGGGAGTAGGAAGTTTTTCGGTATCCACCACATCTTGACACTGCTGAATACCATTTCATAAATGTTGAACAAGCAATATTAAAGAATGCCATTTTCTTCTACGCGGGCGAATACACATCTGAGCTCAAGGGCTTACTGCAATCAACTGACCACGCAGGGAATCCCAGGTAGTAGCATGACTCACGTTGCTGGTCTTTCACCTGTGCACACACACACACACACACACACACAAAGGAGAAAGTGAAACACTAATTGAAACATGATTTATTTAATAAACGAAATATTCAAGACATATATTTACAAACACGTGTAATAAATAAGTTAACAATAGACACAATAAACCCTCGATTGGAAAGACGTGTTTATAAACTTGTGCTTAATAATGTGGCTAACGATGAACTCTGTGTGTGCGCTTTTCATTGTATTCTAGACGTAATTAAAGATAACTTACCAACCGGTTGTAAAGTGGGAACAAAAATAGTACTGAATGATATGAAGGCCCTTCATATCGAGTACAGGTTTCCCTATACTTTAAGCGGTGAAATATTATTAAACCGCGTATACTGCGTAATGCAGAGCAATAATGATGTAATTGTACTCGGTTAAGTACGAGTATAGTATTTTGAAAAAAGTGAAATGTATTTTTATATTTAGCATATTTGTGTGTGTGTGTGTGTGTGTGTATTTCAGCTATATTGATGGCTATATTATTTCTTATGTTGCGTGGTAGAAGATAAAGTGTATGTATTTATTTATTTAGTTGTGTGTATATATTTCTGCTATGTTGATGGTTATATTATTTCTTATTTTTTATTTTTGATCATTCAATGATATTTATTTTCTATATATCTCCATAATTGTGTGTATATATATATATATATATATATATATTTCACCTGTACTCTTATATTGACGGATATATTTTTTGAATATATGCATATTCCTCGTTCATATTTCTTAAACTATTATTATTTTTAATTGATCATTCAAATGTATATTTATTTATTATATATTTATAATAAACAATAATGCAATGTTGTTTTATTTAATTCTTTTGGTTGTAAACCATTATACCAAATGGCATGTTACGCCTTCTAAACCTACTAGCGGAATTCTAAGCCAACTTTTAAGAATTAATTAAATAAATGGTACAATCTGGCTACCTAATAATGTATACCTGAACAATTAAAATAAAAAGTGGTATCTGGCAACTCTCCACAATAATGTATACCTGAACAATTAAAATAAAAAGTGGTATCTGACAACTCAACCTGAACAAGGCATTTACGCCTAAAAAAGTGACTCCTGCTGCTACTACTTGGGGATATCTCTACGCCTGCGTACTCAGTTGAGCGGTGCAAGCCGTGGATTTCAGATGTGTATTCTCTAGCGTAGAAGAAAAATAGTGTCGGACACTGTGGAAGGTGTACACTGCGTACACGAGATAAGTGTACGCATGGTGTGAATGAACTCTGTAGCTGTTCTTTTTCATTACACTTTCACAACAAATTTGGAAAGAGCTTCTGTGTTGTTGGACACTGTGGAAGGTGTGCATGAGGGATTCGAATGTGACGAGTGCCCCAAATGCGGTAAACGGACAAGCGTTTTTAAAACGAATGTCCACGATAAGATGGGAAGAAATGATCCGGTTATTTTAAATGTTGAAATTATGATGTGAAAGAGTGAGCAATGATTCCCTGACGAGATGTATTTCTGATTCGGTTTCCACGTTAAACTGTAGGTCTGAGGCCGGAGTGGAAAGTTTAATCTTTGCAATTTGGGGAGGAGTTTATTATTATTACTACATAGAAAAATTTGTCTGTGCATATCTATATATATATATAATATATATATTTGTGTGTGCTCGTGTGCGTGATCCTCACTCTCTGACAAAAATCTGTGTGTGTGTGGCAAGGTTCGGTTATCCATTTTCTTGAACTGATCCACATAGCAGATGTTCACATCTTCTGAAGACTGCATGTTTCACGCGCCACAGATCTTATAGACAAAGCAGGTCCTGTATATGAGCTTGAATTATCTCGATGAAATTATGATGTGAAATAGTGAGCAATCATTCCCTGACGAGATGTATTTCTGAATCCACGTTAAACTGTAGGTCTAATGCGGAGAACAAATCGGCGAGTGTTAATTATTATTATTACTACATAGAAAAAATCTACATTGTGTATTACCATGTTTTGCAGCAACACTATTCCCGGATCAATAATCACTAATGTAATCGAGAGGATTTTATAAAGAAATTATAAATATATTTATTCGTTTAATTATATTTTTTAAAAAAGAAAAGAGTAATCAGTTTCCACGTTAAACTGTAGGTCTAATGCGGGTGAGAAACTTGTCCATTGCAATTCGGCTAAAAGGGAGAAAGTGAAAGGTCTGTGATATTTTTTTTTATTCTGATTGAGTTTCAACTTTGATTAATTAATGTATTCGGTTTGACTTCTCGCGTAGCCGTGTCGAAAAATTGTATTTAGTTATTGAATTTCAATTCGTTTAACTGTGGGTCTAAGGCGGAGTGAAAAGCTTGACCATTGCAAATCTGTAAAAAGGAGTTAATTATTATTGTTACTACATAGAAAAATTTGCCTTTGTACATATCACATTTTGCGATCATACTATTCCCGGATCAATAATCACTAATGTAGTCGACTAGTCAGTAAAGGACCCAAAACTGAAAATAAGATGGGAAGAAATGATCCTGTTATTTTAAATGTTGAAATTATGATGTGAAAGAGTGAGCAATGATTCCCTGACGAGATGTATTTCTGATTCTGTTTCCATGTTAAACTGTAGGTCTAAGGCCGGAGTGAAAAGCTTAACCATTGTCAAAATCAACAAATCAGCGAGGTGATGTGAAAGAGTGATCAATGATTCCCTGACGAGATGTATTCCTGATTCGGTTTCCTCGTTAAACTGTAGGTCTAAGGCCGGAGTGAAAATCTTAACCATTGTCAAAATGAACAAATCAGTGAGATGATGTGAAAAAGGGAGCAATCATTCCCTGACGAGATGTATTTCTGATTCGGTTTCCACATTAAACTGTAGGTCTAATGCGGGGTGAAAAGCTTAATCTTTGCAATTCGGTGAAAAGGAGTTTATTATTATTATTATTATTATTACTGTAATTTTACCACCCTATATATACATATAGTGTGTGTGTGTGTGTCTGTGTTTGCGCGCGCGCGTGTGCGTGATCCTCACTTTCTCTGACAAAAATCTGTGTGTGTGTGTGTGTATAGATTTGAGAATATGTTAGTGGAACGAATTCTTTTGCTAAGCTAATTGTTTAGTGAATTGTTAATGTTGTTTTAATTCACTTTAAGGTGAAAATCCGTTTATATATATATATATATATATATATATATATATATATATATATATATATACAGGCTGTACATAAAGTCAGGATCTATTTTTGTGAAGCACTTGGAAATTATATGGAATTCAATCATAAAATGATAAAGTGGTAACATTTATTAAATAATTAAGAGTAGGATTCGACGTGACGCCCATCAGTATCCCTGCACAGCTCAAATCGTTCCGCAGCATTTCTAAACACATTCTGGAGCATTTGCGGGGTTATGTTATTTGCAGCAGTTCGTATACGTAAGTTTTCAAGACTCGTAATCTTCGTCTGATAGACGTGCGGTTTCATAAAGCCCCATGCAAAGAAATCTAAAGGGGTTAAATCTGGTGATCTCGCTGGCCAAGGTCTGTTGCTTCCGCGTCCGATCCAGCGATTTGGAAAAAGTCCACCATTTAGATAATCCTGAACAATTTTGGCATAGTGACAAGGAGCACCATCATGTTGATAGACGACGGGGTGCTAGGACAGCTGCCCCCCGGACAACCGCCCCCCGGACAACTGCCCCCCGGATTATTGCCCCCATAAGTAAATAAAAATTAAATAGGAATTAAATTTATTAATATTTATAAAAACAAACCTAACCTAACCTAACCTAACCTAGCCTAGCCTAACCTAACCACCAACTATGACTTTCAAAACGACCTTTCAATAAGTATTGCCAACTGTTTAAATATAATTAATTAATCCATAGTATATATGAAATACAATAAGTCTTGCCAACTGTTTAAATAAAATTAAGTAGCTAAACTTCATAATTTTATTATAAATAAGTAAGCAATAATTGGAAATTTTTTTGTTAAATATTGCTAACTTTTTAAATCTAATTTTTTTTCAGGCTACAAGCAAAACTAAGCAAGAATTGGCAATAATGTTGTTAAATATTGTTTTAGCTTGCCATTTTTTAAACGTAAATTTAATTTCTATTTAATTTTTATTTACTTATGGGGGGCAATAATTTGGGGGCGATTGTCCTACATTGCCCGGGGGGCGGTTGTCGGGGGGCAATTGTCCGGGGGGCGGTTGTCTGGACACCGACGACGGGGATAGGATTGTTAGTACCGTCGTCTATCAACATGGTGCTCCTTGTCACTATGCCAAAATTGTTCAGGATTATTTAAATGGACGTTTTCTAAATCGCTGGATCGGACGCGGAAGCAACAGACCTTGGCCAGCGAGATCACCAGATTTAACCCCTTTAGATTTCTTTGCATGGGGCTTTATCAAATCGCACGTCTATCAGACGAAGATTACGAGTCTTGAAAACTTACGTACACGTATACGAGCTGCTGCAGATAACATAACCCCGCAAATGCTCCAGAATGTGTTTAGAAATGCTGCGGAACGATTTGAGCTGTGCAGAGATACTGATGGGCTCACGTCGAATCCTACTCTTAATTATTTAATAAATGTTACCACTTTATCATTTTGATTGAATTCCATATAATTTCCAAGTGCTTTACAAAAATAGATCCTGACTTTATGTACACCCTGTATATATATATATAAGGAATGACA
Organism: Bathynomus jamesi; assembly: GCA_023014485.1. Classification (NCBI taxonomy): domain Eukaryota; kingdom Metazoa; phylum Arthropoda; class Malacostraca; order Isopoda; family Cirolanidae; genus Bathynomus; species Bathynomus jamesi. The sequence goes on along the minus strand of JAJOZX010011113.1, from coordinate 53,455 downwards.
AAATTAAATAGACAGTTAATATGATTCATTCTTTCTATATATATATATATATATATATATATATATATATATATATACAGGGTGGGCGGAAAGTAGCTCCCTATTTTGGATTGGTAAAAAAATACGTATATTATCCATTTATTTCAGAAGAAATAATATGAAAAGGTAGGCATACATGGTAGGTTTTCTCTAAAATTCAATGTGGGCTCCAACTCTTTCCACCAGCTTCTGGAGCCGCCCAGGAATGGCGTCCACTGACTTTAGCAGGAACTCCGGCGGGATGGAGGACATGACTTCCCGAATTCGGTCCTCCAGTTCTTCCAATGTCCTCGGTTTGGTGCGGTAGACTTCTTCCTTTACCCACCCCCAAAGAAAGAAGTCGCACGGTGTCAAGTCGGGGCTCCTGGCTGGCCATTGATGTGGACCACGACGACCCATCCAACGCCCAGGGAAGTGGGCATCCAGCTACTCACGGACAACAAGAGCGAAGTGCGGAGGGGCGCCATCTTGCATAAATATCAGATCGTCGATGTTCTCCCATGTGCTGACAACCGGCCAGACCTCGTTTCGCAACATAGCAAGGTACCGCTCAGCATTCATGGTGTTGCGCAGAAGGGCTGGATGCCCACTTCCCTGGGCGTTGGATGGGTCGTCGTGGTCCACATCAATGGCCAGCCAGGAGCCCCGACTTGACACCGTGCGACTTCTTTCTTTGGGGGTGGGTAAAGGAAGAAGTCTACCGCACCAAACCGAGGACATTGGAAGAACTGGAGGACCGAATTCGGGAAGTCATGTCCTCCATCCCGCCGGAGTTCCTGCTAAAGTCAGTGGACGCCATTCCTGGGCGGCTCCAGAAGCTGGTGGAAAGAGTTGGAGCCCACATTGAATTTTAGAGAAAACCTACCATGTATGCCTACCTTTTCATATTATTTCTTCTGAAATAAATGGATAATATACGTATTTTTTTACCAATCCAAAATAGGGAGCTACTTTCCGCCCACCCTGTATATAAGGTAAGGAGAAAGTTGTTCAATTGTGTGTGTGTGTGTGTGTGTATTTCGTCTGAACTATTATTTTGACGATTGTACGTATTATATTATTTTTGTGCAGTAGAAGGCAAATTCTATTTATTTAATTAATAAACATTTTCTTTTTGTCAATTTCGAAATTTAAGTGTGTAAGCTTTGGTAACGAATTAAAATGGCATCTAGCAACTCACCCTAATAATGTATACCTGTACAATTAAAATACAAAATGGTATCTGGCAACTCAACCATCATCTATATATGACCCGCTTGGCTTCGGAGCTGGTAGTTTGATGCGAACTTCGGCCGAATAAAGATCTCTCTCCTTCCCTTCTTAGGTTAAGACTTAGCTTAGTTTCCCTTTCGGGGTTTAGGACATCCCACCTTGTCCCCCCAAAGTCCTCCTCCGTCTATCCTTTCTCCCTTAGGCTAAGGCAACCCCTTTGGGGGGAGGTCATCCTTCCTTCTCCCCCCGAAGATCCCTCCCCTCTCCCCCCTTCAGGTGTACCCCTCCCCCCCTTGGCTCCTTCTAAGCCAACTGGCTGATTAGGAGTCTATAAGAGGACGGCGGGTCAGCTGAAGCGTTATTATGCACTTGGCTCCTGCCAGGTGAACACCTCTCTTCCTTTCTCTCCTTCTCCTGTCTTTCTCTTGGGGGATAACGCTCCCTCCAAGTTTCATGACCCCTTGTTGCACCTGCAGCACCCGCCACCCCCTTTGCAACATTGATCATTATCTCTTGCAACATTTCAACATTCCTTCACTATACCTTTTTGTGGCTATACTACTGACTGGCATTAATCGAGTTCATTGTTGAGATCGTCATACCTGTGAGGCGAAAAATTAATTTAAGGAAACATGCTAAAAAGGATCTTTTGTGGCCTTTGTTCGCAATTTATTTTTTCATAGTTGCCAGCACCGAAATTAATATTTCTAAAAGATATGACTTGTTCCTTAATCAGTGACTACTCGGGCATCTTTTTCAGCATGTTTCATTAAATTAAATTTTTTCAACCCACCCTAATGTCCATCCCTCGACTGTACGTCGTACATTGAGAAAGAATGGTCTACATGGAAGAGTTGCATGAAGAAAACCTCTGCTACGAAAAGCGCACAAAGAAGCTCGTTTAAAGTACGCCAAGGATCATCAAAATGATGGATTTGCTTTCTGGAATAAAGTTCTCTGGACAGACGAGACCAAAATTGAATTATTTGGGAACAACGAGCAGCAGTATGTTTGACGAAAATCAAATACTGCATTTGAGCCAAAAAAAAATCTTCCATACGGTTAAACATGGTGGTGGTAGTTTGCTTCTTTGGGGATGCTTCAGTGCTTCTGATCCAGGAAAGCTTGTTATCAGTGGAATCTTGAATTCATAGAAATATCAGGAAATTTTAGAAGAAAATGTATTTTTTTCAGTTCAGGAGTTGCGAATGGGTTGCAGTTGGGTACCGCAACACGATAATGATCCAAAATATAAAAGAAAGAACACCATGAAATGGTTTTAACAAAAGAATTTCAAATTTCTCGAGTGACCCAGTCAAAATCCAGATCTAAATTTAATGGAGAATTTACGGTTTGACTTGGGAAAAAAAAAAGTAGTTCGCAACGCAAGAGAAATCCTTCGAATCGGATTGAATTCCAACAATTTTCTTCAGAAGAATGGGCTAATCTATTGAGAGATGTCCAAACCTTTTAGAAAAATACCAAAACAAATCATTGAATTCATTCAAGCAAAAGATGAACATTCAAAGTATTAAATATTTTTGCAAGTAAATGTACGAAAACTTTTGCATTTTAACTATTTTTTCTCAAATTGGTTGTCGTTTTACATTATATGTCGTGGAGTTGAACTAATTTTTTTTATTTTTAAATTTTCTCCACGAATGGTAAACTTTTCATAACTATTCTATGCATGGTACAAAAGATAAGAACGAATATAACTGAAGCATTTCTCTGTACGAATACTTATGAGCGTCACTGTGTGTATATATATATATTTTTTTTCCTTTTCAACTCTCCGATAATTTTGGTCCAAACCACATTCATAAAAAGTGGGGGAGGGGGGGCTTTATCCGTAAACCTCATTGAAAAGGAAGTCCTTTCCGTGGAACCCCCTCCATCCCACGGTAACCCACTTTCTTTTCAGAATTCTAATTTCCTTCTCTCATAATCCCTCATTCTGTCACAAAGGAATTGTTCGTTTTTTCCACACTATCTTTCACTCTTCTACGACCGACCGACCAAAATCAACCAACCAAAACCAACTCTACCTCCTTCTCATGTCCTTTTCAAACCATTCCATCGCTCATCTCTTTTTTTTTTATTCAGGGGGGATGCCGGGTAAAAATGGTGGTGGTGTATGGTAAGGATGCTTATTGCTTAAGTAATCAGTCAACCAATCAGTCAGATAATTAAGCAAGCAAGCATAGAACCAACAAACTTGTTTGGTTTGTTGGGTTGTTTTGTCGAATATGTTTCCACCCACATGTATTATATATATATATATATTATCTTAAATTGGGCTCATTCCGACATTTTATTTCTGTCTTTTGAGATTGTCTTGTTTGAAACGAATTTTAAATTATTTTTATTTTATTTCTGGATTTCGCTGGTTGGTTCGTTTATCGTGTACCCAATAAATTTTTGTGTGTCAATTTCAGGGTTTATGTACGTGTGGTGTGTGTGTGTGTGTGTGTGTGTGTGTGTGAGAAGTACAAGAGGAAGCCTCGAAGACTTTTTTGTCCACTCCGGAAAGTTCCTGTTATTAACTTATTAAACTCTTTTTTTTTTTTTTAACTTTCCTAGTAGTAGTAGAAAACTGGCTAGAAATGCACAAGGGTCTCTTCCCCAAACTTCGCTTCCTCCCCGCCACAGGCGGGTACGCAAAAAGGTTGGAAAAACACTTACCTCCGGAAAAGTAGCTTCGGAAATTTTACAGAAAAGAATATATGAGCTAGCTCTACAATTACGCCATGCGCACAGAGATCGTACACTTGATAGCATCGCTGTATAAACTAACCAATAATATACTTGTACCGATGGGGCATCAACAATTTCGTATCGTCATAAAAACTTCGAATATATGGTTTTGATTATATACAAAATATTTACAGCTCTTTTGCGGTATCCGTCCAACCAAGACGGAAGGGATTAACTTTGTGGCCCTCGCTTGCACTCGCTCCAGCCTCTCAATATCTTTCCTGAGGGTGGGCGACCAGAACTGCACTGCATACTCCAGGTGCGGCCGAACCAGGGAATTGTACAGAGAGAGCACAATCTCTCTGTTCCGAAACTGAAATGGCCTCCTGATATAACCCAACAGCTTCTGGGCTTTCTTTTCCACCTCTACGCACTGTTTCGTAAACTTAAGGTCGCTGCTGATAAGCACACCCAAGTCCTTTTCCAAATCAGTCTCCTCGATATTGTTCCCCAACATCGAGTAGTCCGATTTGGGATTGGCGTAGTCAATGTGCATCACTTTGCATTTACCCAAGTTAAACGGCATTTGCCAGTTTTCGGACCACTCTCCTATCCTACCTAGGTCCGCACGCAGTTGCTCGATCGCTTCGGGCGTCCCAACATTGACCCCAAGCTTGGTGTCATCAGCGAATTTGGCGATCCTACTGACGATGCCAGCGTCGATATCATTTAGTAAATGATAAACAACAGTGGCCCCAAAACGGAACCCTGAGGAACCCCACTAGTGACCGAGGCCCAACCCGAACTAACCCCTTTAATTACAACCCTCTGCCGCCTATTCTTCAGCCAGTTTTCAATCCACCTACCTATTTCCCCACCGATACCCAGCGCGCGGACTTCCGCCATTAGCCGGCGGTGAGGTACCTTATCAAAGGCTTTCTGAAAGTCGAAATAAAGTATATCAATCGCCCTACTCTTATCATACTCACTCAACATGACGTGGAAAAACTCGAGCAAGTTGGTGAGACACGACCTATGCCGTCTAAACCCATGTTGGGAGTCCCCAAGCAGCTTCTAGGAATCTAAATGGTCAACGATCCTATCCGCTATTATCCCCTCTAACAATTTACCAGATACAAGATGGAGAGAGAGAGAGAGAGAGACCTCAAAAGGCCTTGCGGTCCATCCTGAGGAAGTAGCAATGGCAACAGGGGCCAGGGAAAAAATTCCTACACCCTCAAATAGTGTGCAAGATTCAGTCTAACCTTTTCTTGAACTGCTCCACATAGGAACTGTTAATAGCTTCCGAAGGTAGTCTGTTCCACATGTCACAGATCTTTTAGGTAAAGTAATTCCCACACACACACTAGTGCTAAACCGTTTTAAATTCAGCTTCCAACCATTGTTGCGAGTTGAGTTATCATTTAAATTAAACATGCTTTTAAAATCGACATCGTCGAACCCATGTAAGAGCTTGAAAACCTCGAAGAGTTGACCCCGCAGCCTCCGAGTTTCCAGCGAAAACAAATTCAGGGCGCGTAAGCGTCGATTGTAGCCCATATGCCTAACGGAAGGGATTAACTTAGTGGCCCTCGCCTAGACTCGCTCCAGCCTGTCAATATCTTTCCTGAGGGTGGGCGACCAGAACTGCACAGCATACTCCAGGTGCGGCCGAACCATGGAATTGTACAGAGAGAGCACAATCTCCTTGTTTCGAAATTGCCTCCTGATATAACCCAACAGCTTCTGGGCTTTCTTTTCCACCTCTACGCACGGTTTGGTAAACTTAAGGTCGCTGCTAATTAGCACACCTAAGTCCTTTTCCAAATCAGTGGCCTTGATATTACTCCCCAACATGGAGTACTCCGACTTGGGATTGGCGTAGCCAATGTGCATGACCTTGCATTTACCCAAGTTGAACGGCATTTGCCATTTTTCGGACCACTCTCCTATCCTACCTAGTTCCGCACGCAGTTCCTCGATCGCTTCAAGCGTCCCAACATTGGCCCCAAGTTTGGTGTCATCAGCGAATTTGGCGACCCTACTGACGATGCCAGCGTCGATATCATTTATGTAAATGATAAAGAACAGTGGCCCCAAAACGGAACTCTGAGGAACCCCGATAGTGACCGAGGCCCAACCCGAGGTAGCCCCTTTAATTACAACCCTCTGCCGCCTATTCTTCAGCGTTTCCAATCGAACTAGCTACTTCCCCATCGATACCTAGCGCGCGGACTTTGGCCATTAGCCGGCGTTGAGGTACCCTATCAAAGGCTTTCTGAAAGTCGAGATAAAGTATATCAATCGCCCTACTCTTATCGTACTCACTCCACATGATGTGGAAAAATTCGAGCAGGTTGTTGAGACACGACCTATGCCGCCTACACCCATGTTTGGAGTCCCCAAGCAGCTTGTCGGAATCCAAATGGTCAACGATCCTATACGCTATTATCCCCTCTAATAATTTACCTACAACTGAAGTGAGACTAATGGGACGATAGTTGCCTGGACTTTCGTGATCTCCTTTCTTAAAGATAGGGGTCACGTTGGCTTCCCTCCAGTCACCAGGCAACTGGCCCGTCTCCAACGATTTGTTGAAGACTGTAGCCAGGTGGGGAGCCACCTAGTCGCGCACTTCCCGCAAGACTGTGGAGGAACTAGTCTGGACCAGAAGCCTTAAACGTGTTGTTTGTCTATTCTATCGGCAACGCCTGTCGCCGTACACCGAACACTGTCCAGGCCAGCACCGTCGTGCCTGACGCCTGGTTCGGGGATGATGCGGGTGTCCTCCCTGGTGAACACTCCCGCAAAGTACTCATTCAGCACATTAGCGATGTCCGCGTCGGGGGTCCGCAGCGTGCCGGTGGAGTCCTTTAACGGGCATATCATGCTTCTAATGGGCTTTCTACTATTAACATAACTGAAGAACTCCTTCGGGTCCCCCTTGCCAGGGCTTGCCACCCGGAGTTCTTCGTTACGTTTGGCTAGCTTAACCTTCGCCTTCACTTCCCTGCACAGGCGGACATACGCATCAGTGTTCTCATGGGAACGATTGGCCTTCGCCCTCCCATACGCAGCTTTCCTATTTCGGATAGCCGAAGCGATGTCACGACTGAACCACTTAAGCTGCGTTGAAGCAGGGGTGACCGGTTTTGAGGGTATGGCAGCACACGACACACCATAAACTCGTCCTGGAATGCACTCCACTCTCCCTCAACATCGACGCCGACCTCCATCCCCATCTCATCTCCGCTATCCCGGAGGCCGACAAAGTCCGCTCGCCGTAGATTGCGCTTACTGCCTCTCGAGTTACTACGCTTCACTCTAGGGACGCAGACACAGAACCTAATCAGACCATGATCACTCCTGCCCAACGATTCGTCAACGGTCAGGCCAGTGACGAGGTTGTCTTTGGTTGTGAATACTAAGTCTAGAACGCTTTCGCCTCGTGTAGGCCCATTGACCCACTGAGTCAGGAAGTTCTCATCAGCAAAGTCAACTAGCCTCCTCCTTTCGGCATCAGCAGTCCTATCTTCCAAGGTTATGCCGCGACAGTTGAATTTTCCTAAAACTACACACACCCTGTCCTCTAGCAGGCTACGGAGTTCGGTGTACAGGGCTGTATCCTCCTCGAGGAGGAGATGCGGAGGTTTGGTACACCAAGATTAACCTATAGTTCGTCCCTTCCAGGTTCAGGTCGACGCCAAGCAGCTCCCTTTCCGGTCGGAAGTGGCAGTCAACCGAACTCAACGTGTCCCTGACGTATATTAGTACCCCTCCCCCCTCCCCACGGGGTGGTCCTTGTGAAACAGTCTATACGCGGGAATCTCAAACTCCCCAAACAGATATATTGATGTAACACGTAATGCAGTCATTAAAAAACAAAAGCAGATCATTATTGTTAAAAAATTGATGAACAAAAATCCAATCCAAAATGACTAGGGGACACTCTGAAAGAGGTAACACAAAAAGGGTTAAAACAAATCCCTTGTCCTCCCTCGCACAAGGCAGGAATTCTTGCAGTGACCTCAGATACATAGTCACTTTATCAAAACTTCTTTGCAAATATCGGCTTCCATACTGCAGCCTCGATCCCAATTATAGGCACTCACTATCGACAATACGTGCCACAATCAAATACAAACTCGTTTTTCTTTGATTCGATCCTACCAAACGATCTCTCTCTCGCAATAAAAAAATCTAAAAAAAATAAAGATTCTGACGTCAATATGATCCCTGTAAAAATAGAGATTAATATCCGATGAAATTGCAATACACTCCGTAAGCTAATGAATGAATCAGTAACATTAGGTATATTCCCTGACAGTATAAAGGAAACCAGAGTATGCCCTGTATTAAAGTCGGGAAACCTAAATACTGTACTCCATCCAATTATAGCTCCATTTCCGTATTGCCAACTTTAAGTAAAGTATTTGAAAAAAATCGTGTACAATAAACTTACTAAATTCTTAATCAAATACAACATTTTAACTAAAACACAATTTGGGTTTAGAGGTGGGCATACAACGGAAGATGTCATAAACATGCTATTAAAAAATGTGTATTAGAATTTAAACAGCAAAAACTGCCATGATCTTCCTCGACTTGTCAAAAGCATCTGATACACTTTCGCATCAAATCTTACTGAATAAACTTCATATATACGGAATAAGAGGAAATATCCTCGATTGGTTTAAATCATATCTGTCACATCGCCATCAGTACATCAGATTAAAAGATAATTTATCCGACAAATCGTTGCTAACTATTGGGGTCCCACAAGGACCTATTCTTTGCCCATTACTCAGGCCCGTAGCTAGTGGGGATGCGATGGGTGCGTAGGCACCCCGCCCCCCACTGCCCTGGAGGTCCGCCTAATGCACATCCACTACCTTACAGACATTGACCAAGTTGTAATTTGTTTGCGACAAACCACCCTAGGAGGCTAGAGCTCGGCACTCTCCTTAAATATCAGTAGGTCGAATATTAGGAGAAATGTTTGCTGGAGCAATTTGAAAAATAGTATTTGTTTTTCAGTTGTTTTTTGACTCCTTACTTGGATACTCTAAAGTTAAATTTAAATGTTCTTCTGGCTCACTTTTGTGCATGTTATATAGGCCCCCTATATATTTGCAGTGGTGGGCACCGTTAACCAAAAAGTTAACTTCGTTAACCGCTAATCCGTTAACCAAAAAGTTAACTTCGTTAACCGTTAAACATGTAACGGAAGTTACCGATAAACCGTTAACGTTAACTTTTATTATAAAAAAAATGAAAAACAATATATATATATAATTTAATTTTCCCTCTTCTTCTCGTTCTCCATTTTGTCCATGAGATGCATGTTGCCCTTCATGAAAATTAGCATATCAAAGTTTTCATCAGACAGGGATGATCTCTTGGCCCTCAGGATGTCCTTGCCCATAGAGAACAAACGCTCCACTGCAGCACTGGAGGGGATGGCTGTGTTGAACTTGATGAACAAGTCCACCAACACTTGCTCACCCAAGAAGGCAGCATCTGTCAGCAAGTCTTTGGAGTTGGTCTCCAGCCAGGTCTTGACCAAGTTCTGGGCCTTGCCCTTGAGTGACCTGTGGCTTCTGCTGCTCTCTTTTGTCTGGATGACAGCACTGAAGAAGTCATCCTCCTCCTCCTCCTCCTCGTTGTTGCTGCCTCCACTGTTGCTGCCCACTTCGTTGGACTGCTGCTTCATGGCCTCCTCGACTGTACCCTCCATGCTTTTCCTCACCCTGGCGACCTTGGTGTTGTCATACTTGTCCAACCAGATGAGGCGAAACCTGGGATGGAAGGCAGCAGCCAGCTGGCATTCGTCATCCTCCAGGAGGGGCCCAAACCTTTTGTCGATGCCTGCCAAAAGTGCGTCGACCAAGGCCCTGCAGTAGACGAGGCCCTTGGACTTCAAGTCCTTAAGCCTGAAGATTGTCGCAGCAACTGTTGGCAGCAGAGTCCCAAGGTAGGCTTGTTCCTCCCCCTGGATCTTGTCGAGTGCTTTGGCCACAGGTGACATGATCTGGAAATAAAACAATGGAGAATTAGTAAATTGTAGAAATTCAAATTTGTATTATTCTGCAATATTATTCTACTGTATTTTACTCAATAATATAACGATAATTGAATGAGCAAAACTGAAACGTATCTACTGGCTGGTGTTAAGAAAAATATAACTTTATTGCAATAAATAAATATAGTTGGAATAATTGTATTCTTAAACGTTTACGTAAACAACGCTATTATTGTATCAAGGTCCTGCATTTAATTGTAACCAGAAAAAAAATAAATCATGGAATTTCCACGAGTCCCGCTAGTTTATTATTAATTTATAAATATATTACCTTGACATACTCTTTCATTAAGTCGACATCCTGGTCTTTGAAGCTGTTGACCTTCAGCTGGGTCATGACTCTGTGGAGAGCAGGCCTCTTCGTCTCCAGGATTGTGTTCAGGACCACCACAGAGTCATAGGTGGAGTTCCACCTCGTCGTGTTGGGGACAACCAGCCTCCTCCCCACCTCAGCGTAGATGCTGTCTGTCTGCTGTCTGCTCAAACCAATGCCATAAATAACTACCATATTTGGTAGGACACAAATTGTGGCGACGGAAACAAATATATCGCCTGATTTTGCACTGCGGAAATGGAAATTCGTTCATCACTATTAACAGTGGCGGATTAATTGCGCACCTGCTCAGCACTGAAAATAATAGAAACTTTTAAACGCTTATTTATGAATTTTTTGGGTTAACGGACTTGAGTTAACGGAAGTTAAATGTAACGGAAGTTAATTAGTCCGATAATGATTTTCAAAGTTAACTTAAAAGTTAAATCGTTAACGAAAAAGTTAACTTCGTTAATTAACGATTAACGGATTAACGGTTTGTGCCCAGCTTTGTATATTTGTTGTTTTATTGTTCTGTATGTGACGATCTGTTTCATTCATACTGTATATTACAGAGTAAAATAAGCCTCTCAGAATGTTTGTTTTTGCCTTAAAATTCATAAAAACCTGACGTTTTCACGCCATTTTAGACTGTGATTTTCTTTGCAACCGCCTTCAAAGGGCAGGAAATGAAGTCTCAGGCAACCTAAATTTTCAAATTTTCCCGGGTACCATGCCCCCGGATGCCCCTACAAACTCGCGTCTTCGGCGCTCATTCGCCACCCCCAATAAAAGATCTTCACTACGGGCCTGTTACTATTTCTAATTCACGTCAACCATTTTCATCACACAACCACATTAAATTGCGTACAATACGGAGATGATGCTACACTTCTTCCCATCATAAACGCAGACTTTGATAACTGAAACGAACAGGCAATTAGAAAATGTATATAAATGATTGCGTGCTAAATTGCTAATAAACTTTTATTGAACCTGACAGAGTCATCTTATATGATTATTACCACAAAACATATTAATACAAACTGTCGAGTAAAAATTGGGAACATACATCACTCTCGCAAGCGTGAATGATGGTAATGTATTTGGCATTAATTTAGATGAAAAACTAAATTTCAAAGGTCATGTAAAACGTATCAAAAGATTTCTCTTCATATTATTTAAACTAAAGACCCTTCCTCAGAACGCACTCTTACACTATATTATTCCTTCATCCATCCACATTTATTATATTGCATTACAGCCTGGGATAGCTCAGAGAGATATACACAAGACATCCTTTGGAAGTAATTCATAAGAAATGTCCGCGAACTCTCTCGAATAATAACGAAGTCAAACTTCCCCAATGTTTAAAGAGCTAAATACTTTTTAATCTAAATGACTTATACAAATTCAATGTTACTGTCAATATGTTCAAAGTTATCAACAAAAAGCAACATACATCACCCATTCAAAGAGCAACCCCCCCCCAATCAAATACATCATCGCCATAACACCGACTGCCCAGGGATTTTATACACAAACCTAACTATACAATAGAAACTACGGGAAATGCACTCTCTTTCAAAGGAGCAGATAATGTTGGAGTGCAATTCCCAAGCATATCAGGCAGGCTTCTTCACTAAATTTATTTCGCAATTCACTAAAAAAAGCACTTCATTAGCTCCTACTAATGTATAAGTTCATTACTGCCATTTTTACCACTAATCAATTTTGTAATCAGCAATTTAAAATATACTAATTTGATTAAGCACCTTTAATTTCATAATCTCTTCTTTTTTATATTTTTTTATTAAGCATCATTTACTTTCTACTAAATATACGTACAATAAATCATTTAATTTAAAATTATATAACCTTGTGAAATTTATATTCTATTTATTATTATTATTATTATTATTTTGTCACTATTACTATTACTTGCCACTTTCACTATTTTTATGTAATAAATAAAATAAATACCATTAATTTTGCCTAAAAAAGCCTCCATGCTTCCAAAGGCATATTTAGATGAGAGTACTGGTGAATATGTTAATGTCATAACAAATACCTAAAAATTATAAAACTCCATCACTTGTATTCTTTTCTGAATAAAGTTTCGAAGTTGAAAAGTGTTTATGCAACAAGTGATGTATTGAGTCGTTCATACTTAGCGGTGTTGTGTTACCGCGGGAGTTGAGAAAATCAGTGGGAGGTCCCCGTATCTATCCCCATGTACTCGTCCTTTGTGGGAAATAAAAGTGCTTCGTGGGTGATCACCCATTGTTGCTACGGTCAATTCAAGTCTCATTTAAAGGTGTTTATGTGGGTAAGTGATAAAAAAGTAAAATGAGTTGCTCGATGGATGGCTGATCATGCTGTGCGGGGCACAATCAACCACAGTCATCTCTTTAAAGTGTTAGGGGAGGGGAGGAGAACAAAGTGTAGGAAGTTACAAGGATAAGAGGAAGCCTCAAAAAACTTTCGGTCCACGAGAGAGAGAGAGAGAGAGAGAGAGAGAGAGAGAGAGAGAGAGAGAGAGAGAGAGAGAGAGAGAGAGAGAGAGAGAGAGAGAGAGAGAGAGATTTACTAGCGATGGTAGGCGGGGCTCAGCTCACCCAGCTGTTCATCTATCCATACAAAAAAAGGTTGTTTGGTAGACAAATGGGTACACGTGGCTACTAATCGGGAGGTTGTGAGGTCGAGTCCAGGCATGAGCTTTGTAATTTCTGATCACTCATGGTGGGTCGTGGTTCGGATTCCAAGTTAAGCTGTAGGTCTAAGGTGGGGCAGTAAGCTTGACCCTTGTTAGGATAACAATTCGGAGGGGGGGGATGGTGATGGCGTTCTATGTTCGTTATTCACTCCTAAACGGTAAGGGTAATCGTTTTGGTAATCTGCACTAAATTTACTGCACATTAAGGGAAAACCAGGGTAGGTTTTTGGTACACGCCCACCCCTTCCAGTCCCCCTGTAGGTTTTTTTGGAGGCTTTTGCCGCGCAAGGTATACATAGGGTGAGTCACGACGAAATGTCATAACTTCGGGAGCTTGTAGCTGAGGTCATTCCCAGTCAAAAACTCCATATGAACATAGGTCCGATTCTTAACGGTTATGGAGCTATGGATGTTTGAATGTTTAAAAATAAGAATAAGCGAACAAATAGCTGCTAAAGTTTTTATTCATGAATTTACAATAACTGTTCAAAATGACTACCCTCGGACTCAATACGCATCGCGGCTCGTCTGTGAATCGCGCGTGTAGCTCGCATTAGTTCATTACGATTGTCCTTTATGAGGGCTGCAGCATCCAAAATGTGACGGAGCAATGCATCTCGTGTTTCCATTTTTCTCTGGTACACCAGCTCTTTCATTCGCTCCCACAGACAAGAATCTAGAGGGGTTACGTCCGGAGATCTGGGTGGCCAATTTTTGCACCACCACGACCGATCCATCGACCAGGGAAGCGATCATCGAGATGCGTTCTCACTGCACGGCTAAAATGGGGAGGAGCTCCGTCTTGTTGGAAGTACATCCATAGCGCCATAACCGTTAAGAATCGGACCTATGTTCATATGAAGTTTTTGATTGGGAATGACCTCAGCTATAAGCTCCCTAAGTTATGACATTTCGTCGTGACTCACCCTGTGTGCATATATATATATATATAGCTGCTCCACTAACCAACCCAGTTCCAGAGCTGCTCCACTAACCCCAGCTTTATATCCTAAAAAAATTGAAGGTAAAGATTCGGTAGAACACATCCACCGAAACTAGTAACGAAAATAGGTTTTTCTGGTGTATTTCATGCTGTTTCAATTGAATCTGACCTTCATTTTTGGCGTAAATACACCGTTATGGAGATAACCCCTCCCCCTCAGGGCTTTGAAGAAGAGGGAAATTGTGGGCTAAAAAGGCCAGAATCAATTGAAACAGCATAAAATACACCAGCAAAACCTATTTTCGTCAGTAATATTCACCGCAAAAGTAACCACACCTAACCTGGTACTACTTACCTTTCCGGATATAATCGCTTATGGCGTTGGGTGCCACAAAGGTCAATTGAATGCCCGGTTAGGTCAACTGTATGCCCTTGACAATTGGTTAGGTTAAATCGTGATATTTTCGTTAAAACTAACGAAAATAACGACTTAATCTAACCAATTGTCAAGGGCGTACAGTTGACCTAACCGGACATTCAATTAACCTAACCGGGAATGGGTACCCCACAATGAATTCGGGACTCGGAAAGGTAAGTAGTACCCCTAACCTAACCTCGGCTTAAATGACGTCCCACTCGGACTGGGCGCTCCCACCACAGAGCACAGACAGCCATTCTAAAGCGACTATTGAATTCAAATTTCAGCGGCCGGACCTACGCGGAAGTATCATGTGACAATGGGGCAGCCGCTGATTGGCTAATGATAACATAAGTACATAACGTCACGGGACGAGATGGTTTGACTAGTGAATAATGGCGCCAAAATTAATATAGAATAAAGTACACTATTCTTGTTTCTTTCATTCTATCTCGCTGTGTAAATATCAATATCGAGTTTGGTGGATGTGTTCTACCGAATCTTAACCAAATTAAATGCTATACGCACATTCGTACATTCAAAATCAATGCTCCGGTTTGTTTACAATTAGTGTTTTACATGCTCAAAGAAAACCGTTCAACGTCAAACCGTCTAAAACACCAACCGCTAGTGATCGCTCCTATTGACATTCACTCTACTATAAGTGGAGCAGCTCCAAGTTCCGGAACACTCCGATAAATCTGGTTCCAGCTCCGCTCCGGAGCAGAGTTTAAACAATTGGCCTGCTCCACTCTGGCTTCGAATCTTGGAGCTGGCTCCTTGCGCCGGAGCACTGCCAAGCCTAGTCCAAATGTGTACTTAGTACACCGCCTCTTAAATTTAGTTTTAGCTTCTTGCATTTCAAAATACAACGCATAAGCAGCTTTTGTTTTTCACTCCGGTATTATTAACTGGTAAACCTTTGGCAAGTTAATAATGTACGAGGCTAAAGAGAATGTTATCATAAACTTGGTAATAATCTACTTAAAGCTCCTGTCTCCGATTTTCATAAATTATACATCGGTAGCTTCGTTTCTTTATTAGAAATGCGATTTAGACAGTCTCTAGTAAGAGAAATGCTTCAAAATCTAACCTAACCTAAAAGTATATATAGAGAGTTTTAACCAAACTTTTCTGGTCAATTTTGAGGTGCTTTGCACGAATCTGCCCTTTGTTTACTGTGCAAATGCGTAGTTTTTGAGATATCGTAACAAAAACATATAGGATATGTTCATGTTACGAGATCTTGTAAACGACGCATTACCACAGGAAACGTGCAAAACACCTTAAAATTAACCAGAAAAGTTTGCTCTCGTCATTTTCGTTTAAACTAACGAAAATATCACGACTTAACCTAACCAACCAATCATCAAGGGAAGGGAGTACAGTTGACCTAACCGGTCACTCAACCTAACCGGTCATTCAATTATTCTAACCGGGCATTCAATTAACCTAACCGGTTAATATTGGTTATTTCACCTAAGTATCTTCTGATCTTTTCGTATTAGGCACTCACTGTCACATTTCGGGCAAGTTAAGGATGAGAGAATAACGCGTTAATTGATAAAAACATCCAATGCTTTGTCTTCATCTAGGGCACATGACGAATCAAGTCCTCAAAGTCAAAATCACACGAACGGCACGTCATAATTCTATCGCAAACACCACCAAACTGAATCCAATTAGAATTTACACGAATACTAATGTTGTCAATCTGGTGATTTTTTCTAACTAAAAAAACCACTAGATTTTCATTAAAAATCCTGTAAAACTACAAACTCGCTAGGTTTTGTTTGTAAAACTCGATTTTTTTTTTAGGTTACGTTAGATTTTGAAGCATTTCCCTTACTAGAGACTGTCTAAATCGCATTCCTTATGAAGAAACGAAGCTACCGATGTATAATATGTTGTCGTAAGCCAGATGTACACAGTACAGTTTCAGTGGGGTTTCAGAGTGCCATTCGGTGACAAGTACACCATACTGGAACAATAATACTGTATAGAGTATCAAATTCAATGTAGTTATATTTTAATGTTGCCTATTGTTAAGGTTTTTTTTTTACCAAATTTATGTAGAAAAGTAAAAACAAAAATTGCCCCCAAATATCATAAATTCTAAAAAACGGGAGACTATGATAGTGTCTAAGAAAAACTCGATAATGAAGTTTCGAAGATATGTCGTACATAATAAATTTAGGTAATTATTCGTTTTTTGACCCAGTCTCTTTTTATAATGAGAGCAAACGTTTCTGGTCAATTTGGAGGTGCTCTGCACGAATCTGCCATCCGTTTCCTGTGCAAATGCGTAGTTTTCGAGATATCGTCATCTCGAAAACTACGCATTTGCACAGGAAACAGATGGCAGATTCATGCAAAACACCTCAAAATCGACCAGAAAAGTTTGCATTCGTGCTAAACAACCTAACCTAGCCTACCTAACCTAGCCTAACCTAACTTAGCCTAACCAGTCACCTTATTTTGGAGCATATAGTTCTGCAATTGCAGTAAGGAAGTGATGCAGAACTGTAGAATCGTCAGGATGTTCTGCCATGAACAAGTATCGTGCGAAATATTTCCGGTAATGAGGACGTCTATTCCCAGCACGTAAAACCCACGATTTCACATCCTTCCATTTTTTTTACGGCACCTAAACACCTTCGAGTCTTGTCTTAAAATACAGGCAGTATTACATTTAGGGCAAATCACGGATGTCGGAATTATGCCGTGATTGGAAAAAAAATCTAAACTTTTATCTTCATCGAGGCCAACAAGGCGGATTAGGTCTTCGAAATCAAGTTCACAAGATTGACACGTCATACCAGTAGAACGAAAATTACCACACTAACCAGAAACAGAAAGAAGTAGCCAAAGCAAGAAAAAGTAGCCAAAAAAAGCCAAGAAAAATCTCAAAAAAGTCCAAAAAAGGTAGCCCAAATAAACAAACCAACCGAAATTTATATACATACATATTAGAAAGTAGAAAATATATTTTAAAAAAAAGTACATTTTATACAAACTTGCACAAGATAATATATATATATTTTCTTATTCAGCTTTGATTGGTTATTCACTATACAGGGTGTCCCAAATTAACTATCTATTTCAATGAAATCGGACAAATTTAATAAAAACTGACATAATTTTGTGTTTATTACTAAATTATGATACAAAAACAAATAGATTTATAAATCATAAGTCAAAACTTTATTGAGAAGTTTCAACATGTGCACCGTCTGTATCTCTGCAAATTTCAAATCTATCCTCAGCGCTGCGAAACACATTTTGAAGCATTTCAGGTGTTATCTCCCGCACTGCCAACTGGATGCGTTCTTTAAGTTCAGCTAAACTATTGATCTTTTGGCGATAAACCTTTGTTTTTATGAAACCTCGTGCAAAGAAATCCAGGGGTGTCAAATCCGGAGAACGCGGAGGCCAAGGTCGAGGTCCTCCACGTCCAATCCACCGATTCGGAAGGCGTCTGTTGAGGTATTCTCGAACAATTAGAGCATAATGACATGGTGCTCCATCTTGTTGAAACACAACATTATCAAGAATGCCATCATCAAGAAGCTGTGGTTCGAGAAACTGCTGAAGCATATCAAGGTAGACGGTACCTGTTACAGTTGCTTCCGCAAAGAAGAATAGGCCATAAATTTTGGATTTGGTCATTCCAAGCCACACGTTAAATTTTGGAGTGTCTCTTTGCCATTCTAAAAATAAAACTATGAAAAACTATGAAAAAATTATGAAAAAAATTTAGAAATTTATACATTTTTAACACATTAAACATGATAAACATAAATAAAAGTGTGTTTTAAAAAAATTTGTCCGATTTCATTGAAATAGATAGTTAATTCTGGGACACCCTGTATATTGCTGTTATAGCTGGGTGTGACTGGGTCAAAAAACGAATATTAACCTAAATTTAAAGTAGACTAATTGCATAGCTACAATCTAGGCTACTACTATGGTACCAAGCTTAACAGGCCTAGTTTTACATCATCTGCCTCATTTCTAAATCATTTTAGGAACCTTTCAAAAGCATTGGTAAAATTCCAAAATCACACGCAGTTCGGAAAGTTCATAATTACTAACTAAACTTAACCTAACCTTATCTATTATTCAGCTATTATGAACGTCTCCAAACTGCGTCTATATTCTGGAATGTTGCCAAAGCATTTTTAAAGTCCGTATAGGCTAAATGATAGGCCCAGGCCTACAGTCACGCCTTCATCAACGCTGAAAGTTACAAGACATTGGGGCTTGTTCAGTAGGCTATTGTGCCCCCCGCCCCAAATATTGTGGGTAGGAGTGCTAGTCCTAATGTAGGCTGTCATCTCTAGGACATATAGAAGTACCCAAGTTTAGAGATCTACGGGAATCTTGGGGTAGGTTTACAGGCCCTAGATCTATAGCTGCAGGAGTCGTACAGGTCATATCTGGCCCATTGGTCAATGGCCTACAAGCGCTATAGGGGCATACGGCCTACCGTAACCTATTGTACCACAGGCTGCAGGTAACAGGAGACACAAAGGCCCTTTGTCTATATGTCGAGCCTATTGGCTTTTCTAACTGGTAGGCCTAGGTGCCTAAGTTCGTCTAAGTTTCTAACGAATGATTGGTTGTAAATCTAGGGTTACTTTACCTTGATATTTTGTTCTGTTCGGGTCTGGTCTGGGATTTGTTTTAGACTTTTGACTTGAAAGTTATTCTTAGCACTAGTAAATTTAATTAACAGCCAAATAAAATAATCGCAGTTAACACTTTAAAAGCTAACTAAACTGGGTGTGACGTATTCCAGTACAGAAAATTTAACGTAGTTGGAGTCCTTCATTGAACTCCGGGGAGCAGCTGGGAAGGGTAAGTTTTCTAGGGGAGCTTCAAACCAAAACTCCAATTTAATGTACTGCTATCGCGGAAAACTTTCGTTTAAATGTGAAACAGCTATATAAAAGTGGCCACCACAAATTAAACAAGATATTTTTTTTTCAATATAAGCTATTTGTAACAAGATCTGAAACTCCGCCCACTTTTGTGTTAGCTTGTTTCTTCTTTTGCCATCTAATGTATCTAATGTTTGGACGAAGAACCACATTACCCGTGAAAAAAAGTGATCAATTTAAATTACATTTAATATTTATTATTAAATTATATTTAATATTTATGGTGTATACGATCGTATGTGTGGTGAGTTAATAAATTAAGCGGATCACCTGAAGATCAGGCCCCCCAGCCTTCTGTAGTTAGCCTTATAAGGCTAACTAACGAAAATATCACGACCTAACCTAACCAATCGTCAAGGGCGTACAGTTGACCTAACGAGTGGTTAGGTTAAGTCGTGATATTTTCGTAAGTTAGCCTTATAAGACTAACTAACGAAGGCTGGGGGCCCTGATCTTCAGGTGATCCAATTAGGCTTATAGTTTTTGTATTTTTTTGGAGATTAATGTGATAATATCCAGTTATGTTAATATACAGGGTGTACGATTAGTAATTCCCTATTTTAAAATTCGTATAACTTTTCATATTTTATTCAATTTTAATGAAACAAACTGTAAATTATTCAGTATTTATTGAGGTTTTCTGTACTGATCTTTCTGTCGGGCAAAGCTGATGGTTTGGTGTGGTATGACATCCACAACTATTGTTGGGCCTTTTATCATTCGGGACACAATGAATGCTAAAAGATACCGCAAATGTTGAACAATCGCGTATGGCCAATGATTTCGCAATAGAATAACATTGATATAATCATTTCATGCAGGACGAAGCACCCCCTCACTTTTCGCCACAAACCTAAAGATGTTGATGAACTGGGGGAAAGAATTAACCATATTCTCAACAATGCTCCTGAACGCGTGTTACGAGCAGCAGTGGACAACATATCCGTTCGTCTAAGGAAATGTTGTGATAATGCAGAAGCACATGTGGAAGTGTAAAGTGCATGCGAATGTCTGTGAATGACAACCTCAATAAATACTGAATAATTTACAGTGTTTCAGTAAAATTGAGTAAAAAATAGGGAAGCGATACAAATTTCAAAATAGGGAGTTACCTATTGTACACCCTGTACTTCTGAATTATGTTAGTATGTCCTCGTGCAAAATTTAGTTCTCAGTCCATATGATAAGTGGCGAGTGCCTCATGTTATTTATCGCGGGCTAATGCGATAAATAATGGAAAATATAGTCAGTTTCGTATAGTATATATATATATATATATATATTATATATATATATATATATATATATATCCCCGCAAGCGGGTTCTAAGCTCGTGCTCTTTGTGCTCGTTTGTACGTGCTTGTTCCAGGAGGTTTCACGTGCGCCCTCCCGGCCCTAGCACCCAAGGATGATGGGGCTCGACCTTGCAGTCCTTGTCATCCTTGGTCTTTTTCCACTTCGACTGTCCCTTCCACCCTTTCTTTTTCCTCTGTCTTTCCTCTCACTTTTTCTTTGTTTTTCCGCCGAGATATGCCCTTTTAAATAGAGGCGAATCGGTTCTTCCCGAACTTAAAAAGAAAAGAAATATATATATATATATATATATATATATATATATATATATATATATTATATATATATGGCATTACATATACATGCTTCAGTTTTATATAAATGGAAATAAGCTTATGGCAACATTTCGTTTTATATATACTTATAAATGTTATTACCTAAAAAATAAAAGAATGGGTAATGTAGAACATTTTATGTGGAGTTCATGGGACCCAGTTAACCGGTATATTGTATGTTGCACTCCAATTAAACGTTTAATGGTTAATAATATTAGATAAGATTTGGCGTTCATTTGTTTTTTTTAACGATCTTTTCACTTACTTCCTGAACCAAAGAATTTTCTTTCCTTGTCATTTACTAAAGGGAATCGATGGAAATTTTTTTTTATGAACGTTATTTGCTGTATTTTTACGAGTTAAAACTAGACATAAAAGCATTTTATACAAAACCCGCCACATTACGAGTTATTTTGAATAACACAATAACAGTATTAAATTTATACCGGGCACTCACGGGCCAACTTACGTGAACGTCACGTGACATCGCAATTTTTTTTTTTCGCACATACGCTCTCTTGGGATGGAATGGATCTTAAATGTATACAGGATCTTCCGCATCAGGATAAGGATCGAGCTTTTTTTATTTTAAGATCTTCCGGATGAGGATCAGGTTATATATATATATATATATATATATATATATATACAGGGTGTCCCATAAGTCCGGTCTCGTAGGAAAATTTATTTTAAATTAAATTTACAATAATAATACATTAGAACTAAAACAAATGTTCAAATTGATGTCTTGTTTTGGGACCTTTTTTGTTGCAGGTAGACCTCCGGAGGCCTTTCCTCAGGAGTGTAACTCACTTCCGTATTAGCCATTGCGTGTTATTCTACATGCAACAAATTAAAGGTCCCAAAACAAGACGTCAATTTGAATATTTGTTTTAGTTCTAATATGTTACTTTTGTAAACTTAATTTAAAATAAATTTTCTTATGAGACAGGACTTATGGGACACTATATACAGGGTGTCCCAGAATTAACTATTTCAATGAAATCGGACAAATTTTTTAAAAACACACTTTTATTTATGTTTATCATGTTTAATATGTGTTAAAAATGTATAAATTTCTAAATTTTTTTCAGAATTTTATTTTCATAATTTTTTCATTATCTGGTCCAATGAAAGACCGTCTAAAGTCATAGAATGGCAAAGAGACTCTCCAAAAGTTAACGTGTGGCTTGGAATGACCAAATCCAAAATTTATGGCCCACTCTTCTCTGCGGAAGCAACTGTAACAGGTACCGTCTACCTTGATATGCTTCAGCAGTTTCTCGAACCACAACTTCTTGATGATGGCATTCTTGATAATGTTGTGTTTCAACAAGAGGCATTGATTTTGGCGATAAACCTTTGTTTTTATGAAACCCCATGCAAAGAAATCCAGGGGTGTCAAATCCGGAGAACGCGGAGGCCAAGGTCGAGGTCCTCCACGTCCAATCCACCGATTCGGAAGGCGTCTGTTGAGGTATTCTCGAACAATTAGAGCATAATGACATGGTGCTCCATCTTGTTGAAACACAACATTATCAAGAATGCCATCATCAAGAAGCTGTGGTTCGAGAAACTGCTGAAGCATATCAAGGTAGACGGTACCTGTTACAGTTGCTTCCGCAAAGAAGAATGGGCCATAAATTTTGGATTTGGTCATTCCAAGCCACACGTTAACTTTTGGAGAGTCTCTTTGCCATTCTATGACTTCAGACGGTCTTTCATTGGACCAGATAATGAAAAAATTATGAAAATAAAATTATGAAAACAATTTAGAAATTTATACATTTTTAACACATATTAAACATGATAAACATAAATATAAGTGTGTTTTTTAAAAATTTGTCCGATTTCATTGAAATAGTTAATTCTGGGACACCCTGTATATATATATATATATATATATATATATATATACACACACACATATACATATACATACATACATACATACATACATACATACTGATCATATAAGCAATGAGAATGATACAAAGATTATTAAGATTATTTCTCTTATGTAAAGTAGCGTCGTATTGTTAGGGAATAACGAACAGTTTCTTAATTTGAAATGCATGATTTATTTGTGTTGTGACCAACTGCTTTTTTTCTTTTTCAAATGATTAGCAATTGAGTGAGGTAAGTATATATGTATAGTTTACAATGCACTTGTTTCATTCCATAGTAAAGCGATAACTGCTACCTATGTTGAGACATTAAATAATAAAAAATCGTATGAATGGTTAATTAATGCGTTGGGTTCGACCTTTCTGTATCACCCTGTGAAGACCTGTTTAGATTTGTAGTACGAGAACTACTAACTAGGTTAGGTAGCGAATGGCTCATTGGTTCTCCGTACTCTTTTATTTCTGAGTTGGACCTATACAGCCTTCATAGGGAACCTCTTGTCCACGAGTGCCCTACTCCGTCCGAGTTTGACGCATTTAGTGCAACAGTGGACCCTTGAGAATAGCTTCCGCGGTGTTAAGCAGTTAGTAATACCGCCACGCCCTCGGGCTTGATGTTTCTATTTACAATTACTAGTACCTCAAGGTTAAACCAAACGACACCAAATCACAAATTGGAAAACCGCAAGTTTACTCGTAATTTAGCCGAATCTGCCGAGTGATGACGTCACCGATTGTCCTTTTTTTTTTCTGTTTTAAGAAATAATTGAACCAATGATAGGGCTAGCTTGCATTTCATGAAATATACATTTTACTTCTCAGTTCAAGTAATTCATTTTTCACGGGGGCATTCAACGGCCGACATAAGTTCACTTTTATTCACAATTGGGGGTATGAAACACCTCCCCCCCCCCCCCCGTTTCAGAAAAAAATTACTTACATTGTATAAAGTAGCGAATTAAAATTGAAATCACTTTCAAAGTGATTGAGGCGAATAATGATACATCATTTCATACTACTCGAAGATCACAAGTTACTATTGTCTCAAAATGGTTTACTTTAGGGCGAGGTTTTTACGAGATCTGAAATAATCCTGAACGATCCCAACTTAAGATTTTAGTTCAGTACTCTAAAGACGAAATGAAATGAACAAAATTAATTCCCTCCATGGTAATATCGCAGAGTAGTTTAAAATTTTTGGAACTCAATAAATAAATGTTTATTTAATATGATTCTTTGTGGGGTGGGTGGGAGAATAACTTTTTTTCAAGCTCTATAAAATTTAAGAAACAAAAATCACTGTTCGAACCCCCCTTAAAAAGCGATTTCTCAGTGGATCGTAGATAATTTTTAGTCTATTAAACATTTATTTGCTCACTCGTAACACTCGTTGGTGGAACTTCACAAAAACTTTCTCACCACACTCGCTAATTCCTTTTATTGAGATTCACGTCCTTTCCACCAAATCAGTCAATCTTCATCGCCTTCAAGAAGTTTCTCTTTCAAGTATTCATTCTTCACTGGATTTCCTCGTTGATTTTCAACCATTATTCTTTGCTGATTTTAGGTGCAGAATAATTAGATTGGAAATGGTTATTTTTACATTTTTTATTCAGTTTCGAGTCAAAGTATTTTTTTTTTTTTAATAATTTCCTTTTTTTCTGTCACCATATTTCCTCCTCCAACTTTTTATACATATATATATACAGGGTGCTTCCAAAAAAATTTACCACTTATATGGCGCTAATATACGAGTATCATTGCTTACCACTTATAGTTTTTTTTTGGGTTAATGTAAGTATTTGCGTGTTCATTTGCTTGTTTTTTTATAATAATGTCGTTTTTTTAAGGGATTGTTGCGTGTGTGTGGTTAATGAGTGAACCCCATTCAATGAAAACGGCTACAAGGTCTACATTAGAGCAACCTTGTAGCCATTTCCACTGAATGGGGTTCACTCATTAATCACTCACACTCTCTCACACAGTCCCTGAAAAAAAAAGACATAAAAAAAAAAAGCAAATAAACACACAAATACTGACATAAACAAAAAGAAAAACAAACTATAAGTGGTAAACAATGACATGTTAGCGTCATTTAAGTGATAACATTTTTTGAAGCACCCTGTATATATACAGGGCAGCCCAAATATCAGAACACAAAAGAGAAATAATTTGTTTCAAACATTATGTTGGTTTATTCATAATAAATGCTCAAACTGAGACCCATTAACTTTGACACACTTCTCAATTTTTGTTCCGAGTGACATCCTTTCCCGTCTCAATATAACAGGGGAAATTTTGGAAAATTCAACCGTTATTCGAGTCTCTCTGGATAACCTTTGGGTTGACTTCTTCGGGCTGTTGAACAAATTACCCAGTACCTGTGTCGCAGTCATATCATCCGTGGAGGTTCTTGGCCGACCAGTACGTGATCAGTCAAGAACACTCCCCATTGCTTTAAATTGCTCAATCACTTTTCTGACAGTTGAGAAACCAATGTTTTTTTTTCTTTTGGCTTTATTAATGAAATTCGTCTGCGATACTTTGGTACGTGATTCCTTCTCTTGCGTACATGAACACCAACTTCACTCGCTCATCTTTCGTTAATTTCCCATATAAAATATATTTTATACAATTACACTTTGAAATGGGTGTAAATTATCATAAATATAGATTTTGTTTTGTAATGAAAATTTTAAAATGTCAAAGAATCGGTAA
Source organism: Bathynomus jamesi (assembly GCA_023014485.1). NCBI lineage: Eukaryota > Metazoa > Arthropoda > Malacostraca > Isopoda > Cirolanidae > Bathynomus > Bathynomus jamesi. The sequence goes on along the minus strand of JAJOZX010011113.1, from coordinate 27,839 downwards.
GAGAATCGGCTAAATTTGGCTGATGCCGATTAACCGTACTCTACTAAATTTAATAAATAAATTTTCGTTAAATTTAAAATCCCATTTAAATGAAATATAGTTTTTAAATTTATTTATACAAAATTAAATGCGTAGAACGCTCATAAAATAGCTCATTATCAAGGAAAAAATAGTAAAAATTGACTAATGGGTATTTCTGATCAGAATGCAGAACTGCCAGAAAGTATTACGAGTTTCGAGCAAAGAAGAAATATATAGGAGCATAAATATCACCTCTAAGTATTACGAAATATGGTTTAATAATGTATATTTATTAGCTGAGGAATACGCCTTTTAACGTTTATTTTTTTTAAATACTTAACCAACTGAGTTTTGTTATCGGTTTAAATGATGAGGGATCGTATAAACGCTCTAGATCCCGTTTCATTTTACTTTGCTACCTTAGATGTTGAAGAATACACGGAGCATACAAAGCAATACAAAGGACACCAAACAGCAACAGATCGGCTGGTCCCGACAAGGGTGTCTGTTTAAGAAGGAAGGTTAAAAGATGGAAGAAAATTTAAAGACAAGCGAAAGTTTTAAAGCAAAGCAAAGAGGTTGAAAGGAAGGAAAAAACTTAAAGATAAAGTGAAAATTTTAAAGTACGGAGGAGAGAATTCGAGTAAAAATGCTACAGTAGTTTTATGCGCCAACAAATGCTTCCAGCTGGGTAGCATTAGTGGGAGGAAGTCCTTTATTATCTCTCTCTCGCTCTCTCTCCCTATATATATATATACATATATACTAGGGTGTCACTTAAATGCAAAGTTTGAAATTTTCATGCTGACACCCCGCGAATCTATTCCATTGGTAAAAAAAACATGGTGACTGAAAAATCTTTTTATTTGAATAACTATAAAAGGTCGCCCCCGCCTTCCAAAGTTTAATGCTTGCGCGGCGTCTCCATAATCGTTCATTAGATATCTATATATCTCTATATATGTGTGTGTGTGTATCTGTGTGTGTCTGAATATCTGAGAAATAAAGTGAACAATACTTAACGATTCACCGTTTGTCATTTCAGCTACGTGATTTCTGGTGATGGAAACCCGGAAGTGTATATACCTATTAGGGGCAGTGGTTGATGAGGTGAAAGGATGCAAGCTTCCTTCCTACAGGCAAGCATTCTGTTACTTCCTTTACCTTCACCATGAAAAGAAAATGACAATACGTGACGCGTTGAGGAAGTCACTTCGAGCAGTGATGTCCTTCTGGGAGAAAGCTCACATTCCAACCAGACTCGAGACACACTGCGTCAGCAAACTGGATAAAGTCTTCGAGGAGTGGAAAGGACTCAAAAAACACGCCTCAAGGACGAGCGATTCACACAAGACGAAAGAAAAAGAATTCATTGAACGCCTCGATCGTCTCTTTGACATCGCCCACGCTGATTGTGAGAAATTGGTCAAGTACCCAGAGGATTGGGAGTTCCTTCAGCAGCAGCGCCAGAAAGGACGTCCAGGTTCAATGGCAGGTTTGGACATGACCCATCAGCGCCAAGTCAAAGATTGTACTCGACGTCGGGAGGAAGAGGAGAAACGAAGAAAGCGATCAGCAGCTGAAATGGAGGCAGTATCCAACGAAGCGGTTTTGGAGTCCTCATCCTCCAGCTCAGATGATAGCGAAGAAAAAGGAGCATGTGGTGGTTCGTTAGCGTCTAAACAAAGAGCAACGAAGAACATCATGACATCGGAATTGGCGGCAGCGCTTGATCGCACGCAACTCTCGTCAAGAAAGGCCACATATCTGCTGTTTGAGGCAGCTTCCAGCTTAGGGCATGATGCTAGCGACTACAACATCAATCGTGGATCCATTCATCGTCAGCGTGAAAAATTCCGTACCCTTAAGGCTCGGCAACTGAAGAGCGAGTTCCAAGGCAATAGTCCGTTGACTGTTCACTGGGACGGAAAACTCATGCAAGATCTGACGTCACGAGAATATGTTGACCGCTTACCTATTCTTGTATCTGGCTCCGGGACAGAGCAGCTCCTCGGGGTGCCAAAACTTCTGTCAGGAACCGCGCTGGCACAAACAAATGCCATCATAGATTGCCTGAATGAATGGGGAGTGACCGATCATGTCAAATCTATGTGTTTCGACACAACCGCGACAAACACAGGCCACCGTGGAGGAACTTGTGTTCTTCTGGAAGAAAAAGTTGGACGTGACCTGTTACACTGCGCGTGCAGACACCATGTACTGGAGTTGGTGCTACAGGCGGCATTCGCAGCATCGCTAGATTCAGTATCTACCGGTCCAGAAATTCTGCTTTTCAAGCGCTTCCATGATTATTGGACCCGCATTGACCAGCAACAGTTCCAAACTGCGGACACAGATGCGTTCACCAAAGCAGCTATTTTTAAGCATAGAACGGAGCTCAGTGAGTTTGCAAAATCACAAGCACTTCAAGTTCGTGATGACTATCAGGAATTCCTCGATCTTTCCGTCATCTTTCTTGGAGGAGTTCCATACAAGGGACTAAACTTCCGCGCCCCTGGTGCTATGCACCGGGCGAGATGGATGGCTAAGGGGCTCTATGCCATTAAGATCTGGCTCTTCCGAAGACAGTTTAAACTGACGGACACTGAGGAACGCGGAATTCGAGATATCTGCCTCTTTTCTGTTCTAGTTTACATGAAAGCGTGGGCAACAGCTCATCTGTCCATCGAAGCTCCGCTGAATGATTGGGAATTGATGAGGACGCTCCTTCGATACCCGCACAAGAAGATCTCTGATGGTACCACCAAGAAGCTGTCTGCGCACCTGTGGTACCATTCGGAGGAGGCAGTGGGTCTGGCGTTCTTTGATGAGAGGATATCGATGGAAGTGAAGTGCAGCATGGTTGCAGCGTTAGATCAAGAAGCCCCTCACATGCCGCCAAAACGACCTTTGGTCTTGATACTATGTTCCTCAGTGACAGCAAAGGACTGGAGCAACTGATCACAAAGAATACCCGAGGATTCTTCTCAAAACTTCAGTTGCCAGATTGCTTTCTGCTCCACCATCCCAGTTCATGGACGTCAAACTCTGAATACGTGCAAGCTCGGGATGTGGTCTCCAAACTTGCAGTGGTGAACGACAGAGCAGAACGGGCCGTGGCTCTGGTGAAGGAGCTGAACGGAAAGTTGACAGTGAAAGAAGAACAGCTCCAGTTCCTCGTTCAAGTTGTCACTGACCACAGAAAGCAACACCCAGCTCCGAACAAATCAGCATTAGTGAGGACGCGAAAGAACTAATCACTGATCAGCGTATGAGCACCAATTATTCTGCTACTGTATATGTATTTTATTTCTCAAAGTTTTGCTTTTGTTGCTTCTCCATTTTGTACCATTATTCGCCAAATTATGTCTTCTATTTTGATTATACAATAAACTGTTTGTATTCTTTGCGTTTTTAAGTGTCTTTCGTTATTTCACCAAATTGCCTTGTTTTTATTATCTGGTTCGGCCAAGCTGTGAACACTGAACAGCTTGTTGACGTCAACAAATGGGTCTTGTTTTCAGTGACGAGGGCGACCTTTAAATGATGACCAATCAGGACCAAATTTCTCTTCCGTATGTTTTACACCAAATGGAACATTTTAGGGGGTGTCATAGGAAAATATCCATCGTTTAATTTTCCCCCTATTACCTAGTGACACCCTAAATTATATACATTAATATATATATATATATATATATATATATATATATATATATTAATATATATATATATATAACTGTATAGGTTATATAAGTGCTCACACCGGGATCCGAACCCAGTACCACTTGAATAGAAGGCAAGGGTAATTTTTTCCACTGCAGAAGAGTTAGTACAAAAACACCTCCGGGCGCGAAAGCATTATATGTTCCCTTTGATGATGAAGTATGCGCCAGGTTGCACTAAATTTTACCTTGCCGTTAGCGCCCTCGCCTTCTACTCAAGAGCTGCTGTGTTCGAATTATGGTGGGGATATTTTATATATAAACCTTAGTTAGTTTGCTTTCGCCCAAATTGATCATTCTGACTAAGGTCAAGCTCGTTGCCCCATCTTAGTCATATTGTTTAATGTGGAATCCGAACCACGACCTGTCAGGGAAGGCAGAAATTACAAAATCTCCCGACCAGCAATCAAGCTGAACAGACAGCGCCTGTCACCGCCGGGAATCGAACCTGGAGCCGGTGGATTCGTAGTGAGCGATATATATCGTTCTTTCCCTATAAGTTTTTGTTATTCAGTACTTTGGTTTTACCATTTCTTAAAAGATAAAGAAAACTTTTTATTCGTGTGACGTATCGACTTCTACGTCTTTGCTAACGGGGACCTACAATTTATCTTGGATTCGGACCTCACCCACCTATTCAAAGAGCGACTTTCGTATTTTCAAAATGTACTTTCGCTCCACCTTTATTGGTGTATTTCAAAAGTTTATCCATTCCGATAAATGAGAAAAAATTATCCTCTGCAAGAATTGACCTTTTCATCGCGCGCGGAAAGATTCACATAAAAGAGTGTCGACTTTCCCAACATCAGTTCAGCCGAGAGATTAAAACCTTTGTTGCGAGCTCCGAACCAACAAACAGACTGTTCACGTATGCTTAATGACTTAAAGAGCTCTGTTTCGTATAAACTGCAAAGTTGCTCGAACATGGCGCCGGAAGATGTTGATGTCGAACGGGAGGATTCCAGTAATTGTGACGGTGATGATTATGATTGAAGTCGAAACACGAAAGTGTAAATGAATTTTCAAGCGAAACAGCGTATTTACACTGAAGTATATTTTATCATTGCGTGTTACACTCGATACACTTTAGTCAGATTTCGTTCATTGTCGGGGTTTGGGTTGAAAATTTTTTTACTCCACCATTGGATAGTTCATATAATGGGCTCATTTATTTAATTCAAGTATCATCACCATAATAGACAAATGTAGGACAGTAAAGAAAAATAAGTGGGAACAAAATTTTTTGGGGGTATTTCTCTCGACATTCTTCCCTATATTTTTTGACAAACGTGTGCCAAAACGATTTATATGAATACTAACATAATCACAATGTTATGTTTAACAACTTAATTACTACAACTTTAAGATCCTACAACTAGTTTTTGACATAGAGCCATAGTTTTGAATACTGTTACAGTGAAGGAAATAAAATTGATGTTTCACATCAATTTTATTTCCTTCACTGCAACAGTATTTTTGGGTTTTTCTTTTTTTTTAAATCAAATGCGTGACATTAGGACCGATGCGTGACTATTAATAACTCTACCCTAATTGCAAATGTGTAGAAAAGCGAAAGCCATCTTCTTTTATTTACATAAACTGAAATACAACTTCATTATAGCGACGAGAAGATTGATTCTTTTTACAATAAAGAGGTATTACAGTATGAAACTATTCATTATAGTTATATAACTATTATAAAACCTTGTATAAAGAGTGTAATGAACAATATGTTATGTAATGTTATGTTACTATCTGAGTAGCGCAGCGGGAGAAGAGGATAAGCGACAAAATGGGCGAAATGCGCTTTCGATTTGAAAAAAACGGCTTATTCTTCCCTCTATCACTTCCATTTAGCAGATATTCCATTTTGTAACTGAAAACACTGTTTCAGATATCCCATTTTGTGAGTGGAAACACTGTTTCCACTCACAAAATGGGATATCTGATGGGCTATGGGATATCTGATCCAGTTTTTTATTTCCAACATCGTTAGTGGTCGTGGAATGTGGGCAAATGTCATGAGAAATATATTTTTAATTTTCTTTTTTTTTGCACCGCCCTAATAAACAGGTTTTGTTTGCAAACACTCTCAGACCAGAGATTTTAAAAGTCCCCAGAACATTAAAGACTTTAAATCTGAAGGTTTTAAATGTTAGTTTTTAAAGACTTTAAAAACCGTAACATTTAAAACCTTCAGAGACTTCAGAAATTTTAAAACACCCCGGATCAGTCTTCAGAAACTCTTAAATCAGAGATTTAAAATTTAAAAATCCTCGGAACAAAGACATCAAACACCCTAAGAATATAAACCTTAAAAGCCTTCGGATCAAAAACTTTCAAAACCTTTAGAATTGAGACTTTAAAAACTGTAAAAATTTAAGCCCTTCAAATCAAAAACTCTGAAAAACATCCACATTAAGGACTTCATCATTTCAAAACCTAATCAACTCCGTAATGGATTTGTAACTCAATTCTCGTTGTGTGACTTTCATTATTCTTGCTCTGATGGAGTATGATGATGTGCAAACTGATGTCTATATTTTAATAATAATAAAAAAGTTCGTTTTTACGAGTAAAACTGACTTTGAAATCTTTGAGAATTTTTAACTTCGAATCGTGAGCATTTACTTTTAATATTTTAACTTTTTGGCTTTTCATTGCCTGCGTTTTTAACGTTCCTAAGAACGTTGAAACGGTAGATAAAAATTCTGAGATGTTTATTGTTCCACTGCGTATATCTTAACTTATTTATATATGTAGGGAGATGTCTGTCTATCTGTCTGTTCTATGTTCGTTTATACACGCCTAAACGGCTAGGGTTATCTAAATCAAATTTATTATACACATTAAGGAAGAACCAGGGAAGGTTTTAGTAACACGCTTGCCCTTCCCAGTTACCCCCTAAGTTTCGTTTTTTTTAGCATTATATATATATATATATATATATATATATATATATATATAGAGAGAGAGAGAGAGAGAGAGAGAGAGAGAGAGAGACAGAGAGAGAGAGAGAGAGAGAGCAGAAAGCAATTTCTATAATTTTGAGCAACAATGACATTTTTAAAGTTTGGTTGGAAGCGATCTCAATGGCTGGACAGCGAATCAATAGCTCGAGGGACAGGTAGACCAAATGCAATTGGAGTATAATAAATTAGCTTACAACGATTCACGTTCCGTTTCTTAATACATACGAGCAAATACTGTATATGAATTGTGGCATATGTAAAATAGAGAAAAGGCGTAGTGGAATATGGCTGAAATTACGAGTGATCGTTACAATTTTATTTTACGTTATGTCTGCATAACGTCCTAAAGTGATTATATAATATTAGAACCATTATACCTACGCACTGTTGCTTGAATAAAACATTAGTTACCAAAGTCGGGATACATTGGGACGATATCTCGCGGTTCAGTCAATCCCGACTTTGGTAATTGAAGGAACGTGTTTTATAATACTTTTGTATATCTTAAACTTTGTTTTGAATGTCTCTCAAACATCATAAGTGGAAAGTAAACATTCGTTGCAGCTTTTAACCGAAAATAGTCTTTCATGAAGACGTTATTTTGAACCTTTCGAACTTTATTTCGATCCTTTTTCCAGTGAATTAATGGAATTTTGTTTGATGAAGCTCTTTGAATAGGAAAGTATATACACAGGGTGTTTCACAACCAGTCTGCCACACTTTGGAGGGTAATTTGGGGGGGTGACATCGAGTAAAAAAAGTTAATACAACATCGCTGCTATTTCCTACCGTTGCGGAGCTATGGACGTTTTAAGTGCGCGGAAAAAATAAACGAGAGTATCAATCTGATGTATTTACTGCTACATTTTATTAGATAAACCTTATAAATGTTTAAAATGTCCGCCTCGGTTTTCAATGCACAGCCTTGCTCGTTCCAAACAAGAGTCCACTGCCCATTGAATCATTTCGGGGTGTTCTCGTATGTAAGTAGCGGCATCCATAATCCGACGCGAGTGTTCCTCTCTCGTTTGTACTTTGGTCTTGTAGACCATCTCTTTCATAAGGCCCCATAAAAAGAAATCTAACGGCGCTAGGTCCGGAGATCTGGGGGACCACGATATTGGACCAGCACGACCAATCCAATGATTCCCATACCGCTGATTCGAGTAATCCGTAACATGACGACCAAAATGTGGTGGTGCCCCATCGTGCTGAAAGAACATCTTGCGCCTTGTCTCCAAGGGTATGTCCTCCATCAAAAACGGCAATTCGTTCGTCAGGAAGTTCAGATAAATATCAGCAATTAATAGTTGTTCCAAAACGAACGGTCCAATCAGCTGATCCCCAATTATACCGCACCAAACATTCACTGAGAATCGATGTTGAAAGTTTCCTTCAACGATACCGTAGGAATTATCGGCGGACCACAAGTGGGAATTTCGTCTATCGTTAATTCCATCCCGAATGAATCGTGCTTCATCACTAAACAGTATGCGATTAAGAATTTGGCGATGCATAACCATCCACTGGCAAAATTGAACACGTTTATCGTAATCATCCGGTTGAAGAGCTTGCACACGTTGCAAATGATAGGGATACAAACCCTCATCATGTATGGTTCGTCATACACGCGATGCGGATTCACTAATTCGTCTAGAAATCTTTCGAACACTGGTAGTTGGGCTACGTTGTACTAGGTCCAGTATGCGCTCCTCCACAGCAACGGGCCGTCGTGCTACATGTTCTTGGTTACGTGGAACAATCGTCCCTGTTTCCTATAATCTGTGGTGTGTATCACAGATTATATACACTTGCCTGTTCGGTATTCGGCGGTTCGGAAAACGTCTTCGATATTCCTCAACTACCGCTCTGCTGTTACTATCATAGAATCCATAAATGAAATGAATATGAGCATTGAGCGTATTCAGCGGGTGTGAACTGTTGATTAATTTTGATTGTTCACCTTAGCGCAACACAATGTCTTGTACCACACATCAGAACCAACTGAAAGAAAAAACTGAGTCTTAGTAGTGGTAACTTCGTTAAGCGAAACTACCACCACTGCTGCCATCTATCGAATTACACACAAGTAGGGATTTGTTGTTTGCACATATCTTAAAACGTCCGTAGCTCCGCAACGGTTGAAAATAGCACCTATTTTGTATTAACGTTTTTACTCGATATCACCCCCCAAAGTATGGCAGACCGGTTATGAAACACCATATATATATATATATATATATATATATATATATATAATATATAAAGGCAAATTTTTATTATATATTTATTATTTCAGGTAAGAGCGAAAATCGAAATGACGTTATATTCTGAAGGGTTATCAGTTTTATTTAATTGAATTAAACTTTTATGTGTCTTCCATCATTAGCTATAATTAATCTTATTTGGTGTTCAAATTCTGAAAACACATTTTACAACACAATTTCAGGGATGGACATAGCAGCATCACGGACACGATGTTTCAGCTCCTGAAGATCGATCCCTTGCTTTGTTATGGTAGATTTTTTTTTTTAAAACGCCCCAAAGATAGAAGTCCAAAGGAGGTAAATCGGGGGCGCGAGCAGGCCATTTTGTGGGTCCTCCCCTACCAATCCAGTGCCCTGGAAATGTTTCGTTCAAAAATGCTCGAACGTTTCGAGCAAACTGTGGTGGAGCTCCATTTTGTTTGGAAGTTCGTTCTTCGTAACAGAATTTGGAAAAAACGTCCTCAGCATTTTTAGGTAAGACCGCCAGTTACAGTTCGTTCCTCAAGTAAATAAGGTCCATAGACGCGAGAACGTGACAAAGCCCATCAGACATTTACTGTAGGGGAAACTCTCTCATGTTCATAGATTTCATGTGGGTTCATCCTATAGTTGTGGCGATTTACTTTGCCTGAAATATGTAATGTAGCCTCTTAGTAGTATAGCCGCAAAAAGGTAGAGTGCAGGAATGTTGCAATGTTGCAAGAGATAATGATCAAATGTTGCAAAGTGGAGGTGGGATATGCAACAAATCAATGTTGCAAAGGGGGTTGGGGTATACAACAACTCAATGTTGCAAAGGGGGTGGGGTATGCAACAACTCAATGTTGCAAAGGGGTGGGGGGATGCTGCAGGTGCAACAAGGGGTCATGAAACTTGGAGGCGGCGTTATCCCCCAAGAGAAAGACAGGAGAAGGAGAGAAAGGACGAGAGGTGTTCACCTGGCAGGAGCCAAGTGCATAATAAGACTTCAGGCGAGTAGGCGTTGTCTTATAGACTCCTAATCAGCCAGTTGGCTTAGAAGGAGCCATGGGGGGAGGGGTACACCTGAAGGGGGGAGAGGGGAGGGGTCTTCGGGGGGAGAAGGAAGGATAACCTCCCCCCAAAGGGCTTGCCTTAGCCTAAGAGTGAAAGGATAGACGGAGGAGGACTTTGGGGGGACAAGGTGGGATGTCCTAACCCCCCAAAGGGAAACTAAGCTAAGTCTTAACCTAAGAAGGGAAGGAGAGAGTTCTTTATTCGGCCGAAGTTCGCATCAAACTGCCAGCTCCGAAGCCAAGCGGGTCCTATTTAGATGATGGTTGAGTTGCCAGATACCATTTTAATTATACAGGTATACATTATTAGGGTGAGTTGCTAGATACCATTTTAATTCGTTACCAAAGCATACAGACTTAAAATCGAAATTGACAATAAGAAAATGATTATTAACTAAATAAATAGAATTTGCCTTCTACTCCCGAAAAAATAATATAATACGTACAATCGCCAAAATAATAGTTCAGACGAAATATACACACACACACATACACACACACACAATTGAACAACTTTCTCCCTACCTTATATATATATATATATATATATATATATATATATATATATATATATATATATATAGAAAGAATCATATTAACTGTGTCTATTTAATTTTGTCATTCCTTATAGAAAGAATCATAATAACCGTGTCTATTTAATTTTGTCATTCCTTATATATATATATACACACACAATTATATTAAATAATAAACAGCAAAAGAAATAAACACATTAACTGTCTATTTTCTTTTGGCAAACCTTTCTTGCGTTTCAAAAACAAAAAATATTACGCACTTTTCACGTTCTTATAGTTTATATATATATAAAGAATCAATTTCGGATTTATATAAGACTTTTCATATTTCATTTTCATGTCATTTCACTTCATTTCACTAATCTCATATCATTTCACTCATCTCATTTACTTTCAGCGTCTCTGGAAATTATTTACTTTCAGTTATTAAAACGAATCTAACTCTTAGAATAATGTTTTAGCATTGTGTTCAGACGAGGCGAGAATGGTGCAGGTAGCAAAGAGTTCGAGCTGAAAGGTCCAGCCCGAGGCCTTTTAAAACCGCAAACTGGCGAGAAGGAATTTGGGTTGAACTTTCTATCTCTCAAAGACTCAATTCCTCCTCTTCTAGCTCTCCATGCGTTTGTCTACCTTTTATATAAAAATGTTTTATATTTTATCAACTCCGTTATTTTTATTTACACGTAATTTGTATGGTGTCATATTCATAGATATCATCTCTGTTATTGAATTGGAAAGATATATTATTATTATTATTATTATTATGCATTTTTCAAAATTAACACACACACACACACACACACACACACAGATTTTTGTCAAAGTGAGGATCACGCACACGCGCGCGCACACACACACACACATATACACGATATATATATATATATATATATATATATATATATAGGGAGGTACAAACTACAGTAGTAATAATAATAATTAAATCCTTTTCGCCGAATTGGAAAGATTAAGCTTTTCACCTCGCACTAGACCTACAGTTTAATGTGGAAACCGAATCAGAAATACATCTCGTCAGGGAATCATTGCTCACTCTTTCACATCATAAGTTCAACATTTAAAATAACAGGATCATTTGATTATTGATTCGGATTTAAAATAACAGGATCATTTGATTATTGATTCGGATTTAAAATAACAGGATCATTTGATTATTGATCCGGACATATGTCTGCAAAATGTGATATGTACAAAAACAATGTAGATTTTTCTCTTTAGTAATAATATTAATAATTAACTCTTTCTCGCCGATTTGTTCCCCTCATTAGACCTACAGTTTAACGTGGATTCAGAAATACATCTCGTCAGGGAATGATTGCTCACTATTTCACATAATTTTATCGAGATAATTAAAGCTCATTTTGGACCTGCATTGTCTATAAGATCTGTGGCGCGAGGAACATGCAGTCTTCAGAAGATGTGAACATCTGCTCTGTGGATCAGTTCAAGAAGTACATCTCGTCAGGGAATCACTGCTCACTCACATAATTTCAACATTTAAAATAACAGGATCATTTGATTATTGATCCGGATTTAAAATAACAGGATCATTTGATTACTGATCCGGGCATAGTATGTCTGCAAAATGTGATATGTACAAAAACAATGTAGATTTTTCTCTGTAGTAATAATATTAATAATTAACTTTCTCGCCGATTTGTTCCCCTCATTAGACCTACAGTTTAACGTGGATTCAGAAATACATCTCGTCAGGGAATGATTGCTCACTATTTCACATAATTTCATCGAGATAATTAATGCTCATATACAGGACCTGCATTGTCTATAAGATCTATGGCGCGTGGAACATGCAGTCTTCAGAAGCTGTGAACATCTGCTCTGTGGATCAGTTCAAGAACATGGATAACCCGAACCTTGCCACACACACACACACAGATTTTTGTCAGAGAAAGTGAGGATCACGCGCACGCACAAACACACTATATATATATATAGGGTGATATGCACAGACAAATTTTTATATGTAGTAATAATAATAATTAACCCCGAATTTTCCAAAATTGTTGTGAAAGTAATGAAAAAGAACAGCTTCAGAGTTCATTCACACCGTGCGTACACTTATCTCGTGTACTCAGAGTGTACACCTCCCTCATTGTGTCCGACAGCACAGAAACTTTCCAAAATTGTTGTGAAAGTGTAATGAAAAAGAATAGCTTCAGAGTTCATTCACACCATGCATACACTTTTCTCGTGTAGGCAGTGTACACCTTCCACATTGTGTCCGACACACTATTTTTCTTCGCTAGAGAATACACATCTGAAATCCACGGCTTGCACCGCTCAACTGAGTACGCAGGCGTAGAGATATCCCCAGGTAGAAGCAGGAGTCACTTTTTTATGCGTAAATGGCTTGTTCAGGTTGAGTTGTCAGATACCACTTTTTATTTTTATTGTTCAGGTATACATTATTATGGAGAGTTGTCAGATACCACTTTTTTATTTTAATTGTTCAGGTATACATTATTATTATGGAGAGTTGCCAGATACCACTTTTTATTTTAATTGTTCAGGTATACATTATTATGGAGAGTTGCCAGATACCATTTTAATTGTTGAGGTATACATTATTAGGCTGCCAGATTGTGCCGCCATTTATTTAATTAATTCTTAAAAGTTGGCTTAGAATTCCGCTAGTAGGTTTAGAAGGCGTAACCAGCCATTTGATATAATTGTTTACAACCAAAAGAATTAAGTAAAACAACATTGCATCATTCTTTTTATTTAAATATATAGAAAATAAATATACATTTGAATGATCAATTAAAAATAATAATAGTTTAAGAAATATGAACGAGGAATATGCATATAATCAAAAAATATATCCGTCAGTATAACAGTACAGGAGAAATATATATATATATATATATATATTATATATAATATACATACATATTATATATACACACAATTAAGGAGATATATAGAAAATAAATATACATTGGAATGATCAAAAAACAAAACTAAGAAATAATATAACCATCAACATAGCAGAAGTATATACACACAACTAAATAAATACATACACTTTATTTTCTACCGCGCAACATAAGAAATAATATAGCCATCAATATAACAGAAATATATATATATACACACAAATATGTTAAATATATAAATACATTTAACTTTTTTCAAAATACTAAACTCGCATTTAATCGAGTCTACAATTACACCATTATTGCTATGCATTACGCAGTATACGCGGTTTAATAATATTTCACCGCTTAAAGTATAGGGAAACCTGTACTCGATATGAAGGGCCTTCATATCGTTCAGTACTATTTTTGTTCCCACTTTACAACCGGTTGGTAAGTTATCTTTAAATACGTCTAGAATACAATCAAAAGCACGCACAGAGAGTTCATCGTTAGGCACATTATTAAACACAAGTTTATAAACACGCCTTTCCAATCGAGAGTTTATTTCTACCGACCCGAGCTTTTCAATCGTGAACTCATCTTCACTCAACATAGCGGCAATTGAAATAATCTTCTAAATCGTTACAACTGCTCGTTATATAAATTTCGGTTTTATTGTTTTAACACTCACTGAATACGCACCAGACAGTTCCCATCAGGATAAATTTCATGAACTAAGCACATTTTATAAGTTTTATTGTTTTACCACTCACCATTTCCACAAACTAAACGTCTTCACACTCCGGTGCACTATTTGAGAGAAACATATGACCATATTTTTCCTTTTTATTTGACAGACGATACTCGTCTCTAAATCTGCTAAAAACTCACGCAGGGCACTAGCTACATCCTCACTACGAACCTCATCATGATATACATTAATATAGTGATAAAAATACTTAAGATTGTCCATGATGACGACATTTACATTTTCAACCGAAGTGTAAGAGTGCTCGGTATGGTGTAACATGATATAACACCGCTTGTCACACCACTCATCCACAAGACTCACTATCCATATCTGCTGCTTCTCTTCTGCACGCGTTGCTTCTTTTACTTCACGGTATATGTGAGACTTTATAAAGCTTAGCTCTACAGCATACTTCAATACATCGTCTGTGCAACGAAAGCCTACAACGCTCTCACCAGAATAACCATAGAGTATTTGTACATCTTGCTCCTTCGCACGATCCAATGCGGTTTTAAAAGAGGCAAAGGAGGGGGGAATAGGAAGTTTTTCGGTATCCACCACATCTTGACACTTTGCTGAATACCATTTCATAAACGTTGAACAAGCAATATTAAAGATAGCCATTTTCTTCTACGCGGGTGAATACACGTCTGAGCTCAAGGGCTTACTGCAATCAACTGACCACGCAAGGAATCCCAGGTAGTAGCATGACTCACATTGCTGGTCTTCCAGTGGGCGGAGCTTAGAACTTTCACCTGTGGGCGCGCGCACACACACACACACACACCACACACACACACACACACACACACACAAAGGAGAAAGCGAAACGCTAATTGAAACATGATTTATTTAATAAACGAAATATTCAAGTTATATATATTTACAAATACGTGTAATAAGTAAGTTAGGAATAGACACATCAAAGATTATATTCAAGACATATTTACAAACACATGTAATAAATAAGTTAACAATAGACACATCAAAGATTATATTCAAGACATATATTTACAAACACGTGTAATAAATAAGTTAGCAATAGACACATAAAAGATTATATTCAAAGTATATATATATTTACAAATACGTGTGATAAATAAGTTAACAATTGAAATTATGTTAACACAAGAAATAACAGAAAACACAAGAAAAACAAATGCATAGATTTGGTGATCACAAACAACAGTAACCTAATACTTTAAAGAGTGCATTCTATTAAATACTTTTAGCCTATGTTCACGAATTAATACCGCTTTTAAATTAGATTCAGTTTCCTCAATTCGTCTCTGAAATCTTAATCTGTCCCGAGCGCACTCTTCCCATTGTCCCCTTCTACAGCAATTAGCAACGGAGTAAGTTAGAACGTTGTAACAGAATTTTACTTTTGGGGGGTTTGGTGCAACCCAAACGTTTCCAATTTCATCATTCCATCTTTGGTTCACGAATTTTAACTCTTCTACAATTTTGTCAACGCTGCGTCTATCATCACTTCCAAAGTCACTTTCATCAGTGCAAACAATGTTATGATTAGTCTCAGGATTTTTGAGGCAACTTTTTCTTTGTGCTGACAATGAACTGGATTTAATTGATGATGGTACACGGATCTGTTCCGATACTTCTGAATTATTCATATTTGATGGTTATATACGAGAGAATATACGACTATCAAATAAAACGGTAAATGAAGCAGTTGACGCTAATTCTATTTATTTGCTAAAGGCCATACTATTATATATATATATATATATATACAGTGCCCGCGAAAAGTATCCGATCACTCAAGAAAATACAATATTTTCCCTTGATATTCAGAGACACGTAATTCACTTTCTATTTGTTCTAGCGACATCTGGTAACTTTGAGGTTGCTCGCTGATATGAGAGCTATCCAACGCATTCTCAAATTAGTGTTCTGGTAGCCTTCGTTGCGGGTGGCTGTGTCTCAAATTTGTCAGATTTCACTGTTTGTGTAAATTTCTTGATTTTTTTTTTTTTTTTACAGAAAGTGGTGTAAATAAAATTTATATATAATGTGTGCTAAAAACAACTTAAGAGTGATTGTCGAGGTGCTATTGTTGCTTTGCATGCATGTGGGAAATCACAGAGACAGATAGCTAAGGAATTAAACATATCCCAAAGTACCGTTAATTTATGGGTTTCACGGGCTAAGAACAATGGTGGCCTAACCACGCCAGTCCCTAAAAAACGATCTGGCAGACCGAGAAAAACAAATTCGCGAACAGACAAACTTATGAAACGTTTAGTATTGAAAAACCCAACAATAACTGCGAAAGAAATAAAATTTAATATGAATAATTTGTTATCTGGTGTTTCTGAACGAACTATCCAGGAGAGCGGCTCCAAAAAGAACTCGGATTACCATCTCGCATGCTGCTAAGAAACCGTTCATTAATGAAAAAATGCGTAAAAAACGTGTCGCATTTTGTAAAAAATACATTCATTGGACTGTGATGACTGGAAGAAGGTTTTATTTAGCGATGAGTCGACATTTTTGACATTCAGAAGTTGTCCAAAAAAGGTTCGCCGGCCTATTGGCTCAAATAGGATGGACCCTAAATACACCCTAAAGACAATGAAACACCCTCCAAGTGTGATGGTTGGGGTTGTTTCGGTTACTATGGGCGTGGAAACTTATATTTTCTTCCGAAGAACACAACTATGAATGGTGCACGGTATTTAGCAATGCTACAGGATAAACTTCCAATGGCAATGGCAATCCAAAGGACAAAAAAATACATGCATGATGGTGCACCATGTCACAGGGCCAAAATAGTGACAAAATGGATTACTGACAATAAATTTGATATTTTGGATTGGCCTGGTAATAGTCCAGATCTCAATCCGATAGAAAATCTGTGGCTAATAATAAAAAATAAGGTTGAATGCCACGACACTGGCTCAGTCGAAAAATTACAAGAGGCCATCAAAAAGGTATGGTGCAAGGAAATATCAGTGGAAGTTTGTCAAAACTTGATTAAATCCATGCCAAAACGTCTAGAACAAGTCATCCAAACCAAAGGACAGATGACAAAATACTAATATAAGGTTAGTATACATTTAAACATTGTTTTTTATGTAAAAAATACAAATTTCAAGGGTGATCGGATACTTTTCGCGGGCACTGTATATATATATATATATATATATATCATCTGTGATGTCGATGATGGGGTGCTGTACCTCATCGTCATTCATATAAATATATAATTAGTTTATAAAGGGTGATCCAGAGAAATGGGACCCAAAGAAACCCCTGTAACTCTTAAAGTATAAGTCCTTTTATAAAATCATACGCATCATTCGAAAGAGGTTAGTTACATGTTTGTACAGGATTGTATAGGTTTTGACAATACAAGACAAGATAAGATACAAAACAAAATAAAAGTGTTAGTTAAAACTAACCCTTCAAGATGACTGCATGGACTGTGGAACAGCTGCGTTTCATAACAGCAATATTATGAGCATGGAAGAAGTGTAGTTTCAGCTCAAAGATCTTTCAAGACAAATTTCAGATGTCAAAATCACCTTCTAAGAAAGTAATCCGTCGTGTGTCAGAAATTTTTCCCTAACTGGCAGCATTGGAAAAAGAAAACCAACTGGAAGAGTGCGCACAGCAAGGATAGACGAATCATTAACAGAACTCATGAAATTGTACAGGATAATCCTAACATAAACATCAGACGTGCTTCTCAGCTGTTAGGAGTTGGATATGGAACAACACACCGTATATTCAAGCAAAATTTTGCTCTTTCCATATAAAATTCAAACAGTGCAACAACTAAACGATGGAGATTTCGCACGAAGACGACAATTCTGTCAATGGATCCAACAGAAGGTAAATGACACCACCAATTTTCTAGCAACTTTGATTATGTCAGACGAAGCCCATTTTCACTTGAATGGAACTGTAAACAAACAAAATTGTCGTTTCTGGGCAACAGAAAATCCATTGAATATTACCGAAGTCCCGTTCATAGTCAGCGAGTAACTGTTTGGTGTGGTCTTACTGCATCTCAGATCATAGGGCCGTACTTTTTCGAGGATTCCACCGAACACGGTCACTGTAAATGGTGATCGCTACGAAAAAATGTTGACCGATTTCCTTATTCCTAAATTAAGAGATCTTTGTCTAGAACACCACTGGTTCTAACAAGACGGAGCTACCTGCCATACCACGAGGAACTGCATGTCAGTTTTGCGTCAAACGTTTCCAGGCGAGTTAATCTCAAGATTTGGAGACGTTGAATGGCCCGCAAGGTCTCCGGATTTTTCTCCCTTAGATTATTATCTCTGGGGATATTTAAAGAGTAGGGTCTACAGAAATAACCCAACGACCTTGCAAGAATTGAAGGCCGCCATCACAAATGAGATACAGGCCATACCACCGCACACTCTTGCAAAAGTGATGCAGAACTTACAAGCGAGAACACTGGAATGCTTGGCAACTAATGGAGCACATTTGAAAGGAGTCATTTTAAAAAATAAATATTTCATAATAAACTTGTAACTCTACTCTTTCGAATGATATATAGTTTTTATGAAAGGAATTAAATATTAAGAATATTTGGCTTTTTTTTATGGGTCCCATTTATCTGGATCACCCAGTATAATACGCAAACTTAAATACAATTTCTCTTATCACGCAGTGAGTTACACTGTGCATGAATGAGTACGTACAAACTAGATTAAAAAACGTTTTTACTAAGAATATATATATATATATATATATATATATATATATATATATATATATATATATATATATATTTCCTGTAGTTATATTGACGGATATATTTTTTGATTATACGCATATTCCTCATTCATATTTCTTAAACTATTATTATTTTTAATTTGTTTATGTAAATAGAATTCTTTAAATTCTTTTCATACGTTACAGGAAGTTAAATGATATGTCTGTCCAATTAAGGAGCTTTCAAATGTGGTGTTTTGTTACATAAAGACTTACGAGCAATTAATCAATATTGAAAGAAATTGTATTTAATGGTGACATCACGTTTTGATTAAAATAATTGTTTGTTTGCAGAAATATTGATATTATTGGTTAGAATGTTTTTCTATTATTTGTATTTATACATTTTACCCATTTTCCTTCAAAAATATAATTTGACTCATGAAACCTGCACCTGAACATTGTTTGGTAACATTGTGCCCTTCTCTTACGGATATATCTGTATAATGATTCCTGCAAAGGAAATATCATACGAAAATAGACTCAAGATTAATTAATACTTTCTTGATGAAGAACTACAGAGACAAATAGCCAATAAAGTGGGAGTTTCATTCTCCACGGTGAGCAAAACCCTCTCTCGTCATTCGCCAAATGGGCGTGTAATGAACAAAGCAAGCCGACGGCGAAAACGAAAAAGGAAGACCTTGGAAAAGAAGACAAATACATGATTTTATTGAGCAAATTCAACAAAGAATATTAGCGTTCGAATAGCTGCTGAAGTCAATGCGTCATGCAACAGCAGCATTTCTACTTTAACAGCGAAGAGATGTCCGAGAGAGGTTAGTTTAATGGGCCGGGTTGCTATTAGAAAGCCGCTTTTGCCAGTCTTGGAGCGACCATTTTTTGTGATTTTATGCCAATTTCAAACGTTTGGCTCTATTTCTTCGTTGCAAAACCGGCTTTCTGGTAACAACCCGGCCTATTAAACTAACCTCCCTCAAACGTCTCTTCGCTGTTAAAGTAGAAATGCTGCTATTGCATGACGCATTGACTTCAGCAGCTATTCGAACGCTAATATTCTTTGTTGAATTTGCTCAATAAAATCATGTATTTGTCTTCTTTTCCAAGGTCTTCCTTTTTCGCCGTCGGCTTGCTTTGTTCATTACACGCCCATTTGGCGAATGACGAGAGAGGGTTTTGCTCACCGTGGAGAATGAAACTCCCACTTTATTGGCTATTTGTCTCTGTAGTTCTTCATCAAGAAAGTATTAATTAATCTTGAGTATTTTCGTATGATATTTCCTTTGCAGGAATCATTATACAGATATATCCGTAAGAGAAGGGCACAATGTTACCAAACAATGTTCAGGTGCAGGTTTCACGAGTCAAATTATATTTTTAAAGGAAAATGGGTAAAATGTATAAATACAAATAATAGAAAAACATTCTAACCAATAATATCAATATTTCTGCGAACATAAACAATTATTTTAATGAAAACGTGATGTCACCATTAAATACAATTTCTTTCAATATTGATTAATTGCTCGTAAGTCTTCATGTAACAAAACACCACATTTGAAAGCTCCTTAATTGGACAGACATATCATTTTACTTCCTGTAACGTATGAAAAGAATTTAAAGAATTCTAGTTACATAAACAGAATTAAAAATAATAATAGTTTAAGAAATATGAATGAGGAATATGCGTATAATCAAAAAATATATCCGTCAATATAACAGTACAGGAGAAATATATATATATTATATATATATATTATATATATATATATATATATATTCTTAGTAAAAACGTTTTTATTAATCTAGTTTGTACGTACTCATTCATGCACAGTGTAACTCACTACGTGATAAAAGAAATTGTATTTAAGGTTGCGTATTATATAAAACTAATTATATATTTATATGAATGACGATGAGGTACAGCAACCCATCATCGACATCACGGATGATATATATATATATATATATATATAATAGTATGGCCTCCTTTAGCAAATAAATAGAATTAGCGTCAACTGCTTCATTTACCGTTTTATTTGATAGTCGTATATTCTCTCGTATATAACCATCAAATATGAATAATTCAGAAGTATCGGAACAGATCCGTGTACCATCATCAATTAAATCCAGTTCATTGTCAGCACAAAGAAAAAGTTGCCTCAAAAATCCTGAGACAAATCATAACATTGTTTGCACTGATGAAAGTGACTTTGGAAGTGATGATAGACGCAGCGTTGACAAAATTGTAGAAGAGTTAAAATTCGTGAACCAAAGATGGAATGATGAAATTGGAAACGTTTGGGTTGCACCAAACCCCCCAAAAGTAAAATTCTGTGACAACGTTCTAACTTACTCCGTTGCTAATTGCTGTAGAAGGGGACAATGGGAAGAGTGCGCTCGGGACAGATTAAGATTTCAGAGACGAATTGAGGAAACTGAATCTAATTTAAAAGCGGTATTAATTCGTGAACATAGGCTAAAAGTATTTAATAGAATGCACTCTTTAAAGTATTAGGTTACTGTTGTTTGTGATCACCAAATCTATGCATTTGTTTTTCTTGTGTTTTCTGTTATTTCTTGTGTTAACAATTTCAATTGTTAACTTATTTATCACACGTATTTGTAAATATATATATACTTTGAATATAATCTTTTATGTGTCTATTGCTAACTTATTTATTACACGTGTTTGTAAATATATATGTCTTGAATATAATCTTTGATGTGTCTATTGTTAACTTATTTATTACATGTTTGTAAATATATGTCTTGAATATAATCTTTGATGTGTCTATTGCTAACTTACTTATTACACGTATTTGTAAATATATATAACTTGAATATTTCGTTTATTAAATAAATCATGTTTCAATTTGGGTTTCGCCCACTGGAAGACCAGCAACGTGAGTCATGCTACTACCTGGGATTCCCTGCGTGGTCAGTTGATTGCAGTAAGCCCTTGAGCTCAGACGTGTATTCACCCGCGTAGAAGAAAATGGCTACCTTTAATATTGCTTGTTCAACGTTTATGAAATGGTATTCAGCAAAGTGTCAAGATGTGGTGGATACCGAAAAACTTCCTATTCCCCCCTCCTTTGCCTCTTTTAAAACCGCATTGGATCGTGCGAAGGAGCAAGATGTACAAATACTCTATGGTTATTCTGGTGAGAGCGTTGTAGGCTTTCGTTGCACAGATGATGTATTGAAGTATGCTGTAGAACTAAGCTTTATAAAGTCTCATATACCGTGAAGTAAAAGAAGCAACGCGTGCAGAAGAGAAGCAGCAGATATGGATAGTGAGTCTTGTGGATGAGTGGTGTGACAAGCGGTGTTATATCATGTTACACCATACCGAGCACTCTTACACTTCGGTTGAAAATGTAAATGTCGTCGTCATGGACAATCTTAAGTATTTTTATCACTATATTAATGTATATCATGATGAGGTTCGTAGTGAGGTCGTAGCTAGTGCCCTGCGTGAGTTTTTAGCAGACTTTAGAGACGAGTATCGTCTGTCAAGTAAAAAGGAAAAATATGGTCATATGTTTCTCTCAAATAGTGCACCGGAGTGTGAAGACGTTTAGTTTGTGGAAATGGTGAGTGATAAAACAATAAAACCGTTATAAAATGTGCTTAGTTCATGAAATTTATCCTGACGGGAACTGTCTGGTGCGTATTCAGGGTGTTAAAACAATAAAACCGAAATATATATAACGAACAGTTGTCGTAACGATTTAGAAGATTATTTCAATTGCCGCTATGTTGAGTGAAGATGAGTTCACGATTGAAAAGCTCGGTCGGTAGAAATAAACCCTCGATTGGAAAGGCTGTTTAAAACTTGTGTTTAATAATGTGGCTAACGATGAACTCTTTGTGCGTGCTTTTGATTGTATTCTAGACGTATTTAAAGATAACTTACCAACCGGTTGTAAAGTGGGAACAAAAATAGTACTGAACGATATGAAGGCCCTTCATATCGAGTACAGGTTTCCCTATACTTTAAGCGGTGAAATATTATTAAACCGCGTATACTGCGTAATGCATAGGAATAATGATGTAATTGTAGACTCGATTAAATGCGAGTTTAGTATTTTGAAAAAAAGTTAAATGTATTTATATATTTAACATATTTGTGTGTGTATATATATATTTCTGCTATATTGATGGCTATATTATTTCTTATGTTGCGCGGTAGAAGATAAAGTGTATGTATTATTTATTTAGTTGTGTGTATATATTTCTGCTATGTTGATGGTTATATTATTTCTTAGTTTTGTTTTTTGATCATTCCAATGTATATTTGTTTTCTATATATCTCCATAATTGGGTGTATGTATATATATATATATAATATATATATATATATTTCCTGTACTGTTATATTGACGGATATATTTTTTGATTATATGCATATTCCTCGTTCATATTTCTTAAACTATTATTATTATTTTTAATTGATCATTCAAATGTATATTTATTTTCTATATATTTATAATAAAGAGAATGATGCCATGTTGTTTTACTTAATTCTTTTGGTTGTAAACAATTATATCAAATGGCTGGTTACACCTTCTAAACCTACTAGCGGAATTCTAAGCCAACTTTTAAGAATTAATTAAATAAATGGCGGCACAATCTGGCAGCCTAATAATGTATACCTCAACAATTAAAATGGTATCTGGCAACTCTCCATAATAATGTATACCTGAACAATTAAAATAAAAAGTGGTATCTGGCAACTCTCCATAATAATGTATACCTGAACAATTAAAATAAAAAAGTGGTATCTGACAACTCATTTACGCATAAAAAAGTTACTCCTGCTACTACCTGGGGATATCTCTACGCCTGCGTACTCAGTTGAGCGGTGCAAGCCGTGGATTTCAGATGTGTATTCTCTAGCGAAGAAAAATAGTGTCGGACACAATGTGGAAGGTGTACACTGCGTACACGAGAAAAGTGTATGCATGGTGTGAATGATCTCGGAAGCTATTCTTTTTCATTACACTTTCACAACAATTTTGGAAAGAGTTTCTGTGCTGTCGGACACAATGAGGGAGGTGTACACTGAGTACACGAGATAAGTGTACGCACGGTGTGAATGAACTCTGAAGCTGTTCTTTTTCATTACACTTTCACAACAATTTTGGAAAATTCGGGGAGGAGTTAATTATTATTATTACGACATAGAAAAATTTGTCTTTGTGCATATCACCCTATATATATATATATAGTGTGTGTGTGTGCGTGTGCGTGATCCTCACTTTCTCTGACAAAAATCTGTGTGTGTGTGTGGCAAGGTTCGGGTTATCCATGTTCTTGAACTGATCCACAGAGCAGATGTTCACAGCTTCTGAAGACTGCATGTTCCACGCGCCACAGATCTTATAGACAATGCAGGTCCTGTATATGAGCTTTAATTATCTCGATGGAATTATGATGTGAAATAGTGAGTAATCATTCCCTGACGAGATGTATTTCTGAATCCACGTTAAACTGTAGGTCTAATGAGGGGAACAAATCGGCGAGAAAGAGTTAATTATTAATATTATTACTAAAGAGAAAAATCTACATTGGTTTTGTACATATCACATTTTGCAGACATATGCCCGGATCAATAATCAAATGATCCTGTTATTTTAAATCCGAATCAATAATCAAATGATCCTGTTATTTTATATCCGAATCAATAATCAAATGATCCTGTTATTTTAAATCCGAATCAATAATCAAATGATCCTGTTATTTTAAATGTTGAACTTATGATGTGAGAGTGAGCAATGATTCCCTGACGAGATGTATTTCTGATTCGGTTTCCACATTAAACTGTAGGTCTAATGCGAGGTGAAAAGCTTAATCTTTCCAATTCGGGGAAAAGGATTTAATTATTATTATTACTACTGTAGTTTGTACCACCCTATATATATATAATATATAGTGTGTGTGTGTGTGTGTGTGTGTGTGGGCGCGCGCGTGTGCGTGATCCTCACTTTCTCTGACAAAAATCTGTGTTAATTTTGAAAAATGCATAATAATAATAATAATAATATATCTTTCCAATTCAATAACAGAGATTAGTGATGTTGGTCATCCGCATCCGCGGAACATCCGCACATTTTCTCGCATCCGCATCCGCACTTTGGACTGCGGATGTCGTGCGGATGTGGACCGTTGAGATAAAACGTCATTAATAAGCGGAAATTATCAAATTCTACTATAATAATAGAACTAGTTCATTGTCCGCAAAAGTGATGCAAGCGACAAGACGAGAGGCTGTTCTTGTATGAAGTTACTCTTTTGCAACCTACGTAGATCCACGTTACAAAGCTAAGTTATTTTCACCTAGTACATTAGAACGAGTTAAATCATCACTTGGCAAAGCAGTTGAAGAGCTTCAATCTCTTGAATCTGTCGCTTCGCCACCCACCAAAAGAATAAAAGTTTCACTGACAGAACCAACACCTTCAACAAGCAAATCTATCACAATCTCTCTCTCAGTTTCTTGAGTCAAGCAGCGATGACGAGACCTACGCGATGCAAAATATGTAGTAAAAATGATCGAGAGCTATCACCAAGAAAAACACCTGGCTGCATGTGACAATCCTATTAGTTGGTGGAAAAATACGCAGAATATCTATCCATACTTGAGTAAACTTGCAAGGAAACATTTAGTCCTGTCCTCCAACAAACGTACCAAGCGAGAGATTATTTAGCAGTGCTGATTAATATATGATGAAAGAGAAACAGACTGGCAGCAGAAAAGGCAGAAAAATTAATGTTCCTTAAGCATAACCTTCCTATAATTAAGTTTGAATATTAAACGATGAACATCTTAGTTTACTTTATTTTAATTACTCTTTATAAATATGCCTATAAAACTTTAAACTTAATATAAATAGTTTCATCAGCTAATTAAAGATCTCTTTCTATAAGGGTGGAGGTTGGGGAAAGAGGTCGGTGGGGTGCATTTGAGTTGGGTTCACGTCTCGCATCCTGGTAACACAATTATGGTTTCTAATTGTGGCTGAAACTCAACAAAATATAACGAATTTATTTGCAGACGAATTCACTAATTTATTTCTATATTAGTTAGATGCTTGATATTATTTTATATGTTCAGAGAAAAGTACAGCAATTATTGTACAATTAATCAATTATACTACATTATAGCTACAGCTCTCTCTATATAATAACTTATTATATACGTTAAACACAACAAATCTCGAATATATCCTAAAAAATAACGAAAATGTAGACATCCGCATCCGCGGGTGTTGAAAATCAAACATCCGCATCCGCATCCGCGGATGTGAAAAAAATGACATCCGCTACATCACTAACAGAGATGATATCTATGAATATGACACCATACAAATTACGTGTAAATAAAAATAACGGAGTTGATGAAATATAAAACATTTTTTATATAAAAGGTAGACAAATGCATGGAGAGCTATAAGAGGAGGAATTGAGTCTTTGAGAGATAGAAAGTTCAACCCAAATTCCTTCTCGCCAGTTTGCGGTTTTAAAAGGCCTCGGGCTGGACCTTTCAGCTCGAACTCTTTGCTACCTGCACCATTCTCTCCTCGTCTGAACACAATGCTAAAACATTATTCTAAGAGTTAGATTCGTTTTAATAACTGAAAGTAAATAATTTCCAGAGAAGCTGAAAGTAAATGAGATGAGTGAAATGATATGAGATTAGTGAAATGAAGTGAAATGACATGAAAATGAAATGATATGAAAAGGCTTATATAAATCCGAAATTGATTATTTCTCTATATATATATATAAACTATAAGGAGAACGTGAAAAGTGCGTAATATTTTTCCTGTTTTTGAAACGCAAGAAAGGTTTGCCAAAAGAAAATAGACACAGTTAATGTGTTTATTTCTTTTGCTGTTTATTATTTATAATTGTGTTGTGTGTGTGTGTGTGTATATATTTGAGAATGTTACTGGAACGATTTCTTTTGCTAAGCCATTTTAGTGATTTTTTTTAATGTTAATATTGTTTTAATTCACTTTAGGTGAATCCGTTTATATATATATATATATATATATATATATATATATATATATATATATATATATATAATATATATAAGGAATGACAAAATTAAATAGACGCGGTTATTATGATTCTTTCTATAAGGAATGACAAAATTAAATAGACGCAGTTAATATGATTTTTTCTATATATATATATATATTATATATCTATATATATATTATAAGGTAGGGAGAAAGTTGTTCAATTGTGTGTGTGTGTGTATATTTCGTCTGAACTATTATTTTGGCGATTGTACGTATTATATTATTTTTTGGGGAGTAGAAGGCAAATTCTATTTAGTTAGTTAATCATTTTCTTATTGTCAATTTCGATTTTAAGTCTGTATGCTTTGGTAACGAATTAAAATGGTATCTAGCAACTCACCCTAATAATGTATACCTGTACAATTAAAATGGTATCTGGCAACTCAACCATCATCTATATAAGACCCGCTTGGCTTCGGAGCTGGCAGTTTGATGCGAACTTCGGCCGAATAAAGAACTCTCCTTCCCTTCTTAGGTTTAGACTTAGCTTAGTTTCCCTTTGGAGGGTTAGGACATCCCACCTTGTCCCCCCAAAGTCCTCCTCCGTCTATCCTTTCACTCTTAGGCTAAGGCAAGCCCTTTGGGGGGAGGTCATCCTTCCTTCTCCCCCCGAAGGTCCCTCCCCTCATGGCTACTTCTAAGCCAACTGGCTGATTAGGAGTCTATAAGACAACACCTACTCGGCTGAAGTCTTATTATGCACTTGGCTCCTGCCAGGTGAACACCTCTCCTCCTTTCTCTCCTCCTGTCTTTCTCTTGGGGGATAACGCCGCCTCCAAGTTTCATGGCCCCTTGTTGCACCT
>JAJOZX010011112.1:70000-129048 GCA_023014485.1 Bathynomus jamesi | reverse complement strand
CAGTGCAACAATTATACATATGAACGTAATCACGTGTAAGGGCAATCGTGTAGACATGGACTAATAGGTTGATAAGGCATAGGTAGACAATAGATAAATGAATGACATAAATTAATAAATATTTACTATAAGGGGCGATACAAAAGACACGATACATAAATAATGACTTATATAGTATAAAATATGGGGACTTTATCATGTATTGAATACTAAAGATGTCAGTTTGAAGATTTAGTATTCAAGATATGACAAATGTGACAGGGATTAATTTACTTTATGACGTCACATTATACAATATAATTAATTTATAATTAATACGTTATTGTTATTTAATTCGGATGTATAAATCATTATAGGGAGAAATGAGAGGAAATTAATTAAGGGGACACGGTAATGAAGGGGGGTTTGCAGCCATGGTATGAGTACAAGAGTAAGTGAAGTTATTAATTAAATATATACACTTATATACAACAATAATTAATGAATTAAGTGCATTTGGGTATGAACTAAATAATGAGTAAGAAAGTGCAAACAAGGGTTTAAAGCATGCCACACTCAATGGGCATAATCTGATGAAATTTATAATTGGGTGAATAGGGTTGAGATTAATTATCATGGTTTCCGTCACAATTGGAAGAAGGAGGATAATTCCGGTAAAATCTAAAAAGATCTAAATCGTTGATTGACTTGTTTGAACTTTGATGGGAAGAAATTAAGGGACATTCGCTTCTTGGAACGAACTCCTAATGGCACAAGCATAGATGCCGTTCAACCATAGGAATGGCAGATCGCATGGTGGTGACAGTAGTAAAGTATCATTAGTTTTTCCCATTATCTTGGCAAAATGTATTTCTTGAAGGACCGTAGATATTACCTCCCACACCAAATTTCTTTTGTATTGGGAGAACATGTTAAATATCTACGTCAACTCTTAAATTTTATGTTAGTTTCTTTTGTTTTAGACTTTAGATGACTGTGTAGCATCGTCTACCATTACTTCTACATTAGAGGCCTGTGACATTATTGAAAGCAATGATTTCTTCATCAACAGCCTATACTGTACTTTCAAACTGTCCCGAACGAAAATCGTTTAATTTAAATCTTATATTTTAAATGGTTCAGAACTAATCAGACAATACAATTCCTGATTTTTAATCGTCTTGTTAACTTATTTAATAATAGGAGTCTTAATCCCTGTTAAACTGTATCTACTACGTTACACACACACACACACACACATAAATATATATATATATACACACACACACACATACACATTTTTACCATACACCACAGATTCACACATGTACCTTTGATAATTCCGCACTTCACAGAGGTCGTGTGCAAAACCAACCTCACGAGCTGGAAATACTGAATGAGGGAGTTGTTTTCTTGAGTTAACAACATCACATGACTATAGGGTACACACAACGCATATGAATGACTTGAATCCTGTGGCTAGTCTAAGTTTAAAGATTTACACATTTGCAGCATTTGTGTTCCTAACTTCTTTGGTAAGATGCATGAACAGTCTTGGTTCTCCGGCCACGAAATAACGATATGAAATAGTTTGATAAACGTTCTAAAGCACACGTACAAGTTCTTAATTTATGGTTTTGTGAAATGTAGAGATCAACAGGGTGAGAAAGTCTAGAACAAGGGTTCTCAACCCATTTACTTCCATTACCCACCTGAAGCAGTGGCGCTCACCCCATTACCCCAAATGAGGCGTAAACGAAAAGTTCAAGAAGTAGTTTAGAATCATACAATTGTCTTTAAACACCACTTTTAAATAAAATATGTATGGCTTCCATTACCCCACCCCCCCTGGATATCCCAAATTACCATTTTGGGTGGGGGTTACGTCGTAGCCAATGTCGTAACACCGCTTCCCGTTGATCAGCGAAGTTAAGCGACGTTGGATCTGGGTAGTAGTTGGATGGGAGACCGTCCTCCGCGTCCACATTATGTAGCGACCCGTGGTTCCCACGTAAAGCTGTAGGTCCCCTCCGTCATATAACCTTAGATGTTGCGAAGGAGGTCAAATAACCCCAATCATTATTATTATTACCCCTTTGGGGGTAATTACCCACCGGTTGAGAACCCTGATCTAGAACATAAAGATGTTTAGAAAATGCATCCCCCCAAGAAGTAGTATTATCTTCAATGCAAAATTTTTGAACCATTTTAATTTAACGCAAAAGTTTTAGTCGGCTACTAATAAGACAGATAATTAAATAAGTAAATATTTAAAAAGCAGAAAAATACACGTATATTATAAATACCTGAAAATTTTATGTATTTTAGTTTAATATTGTGTGAAAATAATTTAGTCTCACCTGATAAACAAAAATATTTTTTAACCAAAAGTAATTTGATAAATTTTCTTTGATTTCTTTTTTTTTTTTTTAATAAAAATACTTATTAAAATGTTCATTTTGCGTTAAATTATTATGATCATGTTTCATTTTTATTGGTAGTAAAGTCAAGGCAAATAAATGCAGAAATTACAGTGCGCCTCGTGCGGTTAAGAGAAGCTCTCTTTGCCTTGCGAGACGATAATTGCAGTCATTATCCGTTGTCGCTTTTGTATTTGAGGGGGAGGGTGGTCTTTATAGTTTTCGTCATTGAGTTATTATCTCTTGGAGTTCGAATCCCTGTAACTAGAAAAATGTCTACACTTATTACTATATGATGAATAAAACCACGAAGGAAAAAGAAACACAAGGGGTGTCAAGCGCTTTCGTCAAGCGCTTTTACCGGGTAATCGGGTACGGGTACCCGAAGTGTAATACCCAATCGAGTATTGAAGACGTTCCAAAATTTGTTGGTTTAGTACCGCGACTTATTAACTGTGTGCAGTTCAAGCACTTGGCTTTACTATTATCTAATTTACCAATGACAAAATAGTCCCAAACCATACTACGATTTGCCATTTTGAATGTTTTGTTAAAAAATATTATACAAAAAATATATCAAGAAAACCTGCAAAACAATAAAATTAAAATTAAATTAGAATTTGGTTTTTACTACAAATACTCAATTTTTTAGCAATTACCCGATCGGGGTCGGGTATCATCGAGTAGTACATTACCCGATCGGGTCGGGTACCCGTGACATCCCTAATATATATATATATATATATATATATATATATATATATATATATATAATATATATATATATATATATATATATATATATATGAGAAAATGATGCATAAGAATGTTGTTCCCTGAAATCAGGAACAAACTACCGCTTCATCTTTAAGGAAATGATCCGTAAACGCATTGAAAGGGATATCGTGTGGCCACTGGCCAGGAGAGGTGTAGGCGCTGGTGTGGCACTCGAGTTGAACGTGGGCGTGTGGGCGTGTATACGGAATATTGATGTTGTTTTACACGCGTGTTCAAATCTTTTCCCGTCTGTCCAATATAAAAGGAGTCACAATATTTACAACCAATTTTATAGATAAAGCCTGAATTATTGGTAGGACTATTCTTTATTATGACAATATTCACAATACTGTCATAAGAAAATTAATGTTCAATTTCCTGTTTTAATTTTCCTTCGTGGTTATTTTCATCGTAAATATCTTTCACGTGTTACTTTCGTGAAATAAGTTTCACACACACACACACACACACAACATATATATATATATAATATTATATATATATATAATATAATATATATATATATATATATCAACTAAAATATAACTTTCAAAGAATAATGATCAAATGGAGGTGAACAGTGAGAGAACCATTACCATCTCGTCGGAATAGAGTATATTTGACTTGAAGAGCTTTAATTTCCTTTGAAGATAAAACACTTTAGCATCCCTTATCTAACTTTCATTATCCTTTAAAACTTTTAAAACTTTTCTGTAACTTTACTTTACCTATTGATTACAGTAGTTGGCACTCGTCACTCAGTATACTTCTCACTCAATATACTTTTCACTCAATATCCCAAGGAAAATCCATGACTTAACGCATAAATTTTTAGCGCTGCTTCTTAGAGATGGAACATTATTATCGGCGCCGACGGTGGTGGTGGTGGTGGTGAAAAATCTGGCAATGGAGGTGACTGCAGGGGTCGAGGTAGTGGTGGTAGTGACAGAGAGAGATTTGAATCATCTTGTAATTTTGACTTGTTTGCCGGCACCTTGTTTCCCACGGTAGAGCTCTGTGTAAGAAGCCAGGGGTTTGTCCATTCTTCTTCCAAACAAAATACTACGCTCCAGGCGTGAATCACTTCTCCACCGAAAACTCCTTCAGATTGTTAGCTTTTCTCAGCAGTTCGCCTAACTTCTTCAGAGTCAGCTGCCAAGGAGCTTTTATTTAGTGACTTATTCAGGATCCCCTTCTTCTTCTTCTTCCTCTAATGCCTGTTATTCTTTCGGCGCGAACCGTGTTATATCGATTCTTACGTGTTATATAGAATTTTGTACTACAAATTTCAACCCGTGTTAAAACGAAACTGCATAACGCCAGGGTTTAATGTGTATATATATATATATATATATATATATATATATATATATATATATGTGTGTGTGTGTGTGTGTGCACACCACTCCACCCATATGTATACCTGTCATCCTGTTGTTCGACGCGTTAGTCCCTCTACGCGCGGAAGTCAAGCTGGTGGCCTCACCTCTAGACTTGGTTTGATGGAGAAGAGACTTGTCTTGACTTCTTCTTCTCATATAGCCAAATACACCCGGCTCATCTGGAACTGTCTTGAGCCAGGTGTTTAGTCTTGTTCTGAAGACTTCTACATTAACAACAGTGGTTTTTATGATTTTCTTTTGGGTGGTAACTGGTTAAATAGTCTTGGCCCTCTAATGATGATGTCTCTTGTCTGACCTTTAGTTTGGGAATACGACATATTCTACCGTTCCTATTTTCCAAAGTTATTTAGATGGTTACCAGGTTCAGCTTGAGGTTAGGTACTAGTTTCTCTATTATTATTTTCCATACGTATATATATATATATATATATATATATATATATATATATATATATATATATATATATATATATATATATATATATATATATATATATACAGTATGTATATATATATATATATATATATATAACAAGACGTGCTCAATAGTCTAATGCGAAGAATTCAAAACACAGTCAATCCAATCGTCCAAATTATTCATCAGTCTTGCTTTATGTCTTGTAGACTATGAACGTCTTGGTATGAAAGTGTTTGTCTGTAGCTCCACTTAACACCTGCATTGGCGTTTCCACTACATGTACCTAATTTTTTATTTTTTAGTATTAGCTTTGAGTGGTATTATTATTATTATTATTATTATTATTATTATTATTATTATATTATTATTACTCGTTTCATAACGTGTCTTACTCTTATTTCTTCATTAGGCCTATTTCTTTTACAAATTTATTGTTTAATTAATGAGTTGTATCGTTTATTACCTTCATTATTGTAAATTTTTTATGGGATTTGTCTCCTGCCAATAAAGTTTATCATTAGCATATGAATGTTTGTATATATACATACACACACACACAGAGTATATATTATAAAGATATTATTATACAACAAAGCTTTTGATAAGACCTCTTTTCATCTTCAATCCAATGACTAAACTATTATAAAGTTTGAAAATTACGATTAAAATAATTAAAAACTTTAAATTAACATAAAGTTCATAAAGTAAATATAATTAAAAAAAATAACCAAATTTGTATAAATTTTGTTAAAAGAAAGTCACCATAAAATACTTAAATTACGGAAAGGTGTATCTAACCATTTAAAATTGTATTTCTTTTGAAAATACAAATGGTCACTGAATGATATTAAGACCATTTTTTTTCATTGATTTGCAAAATATTTTAAAATTATCATTCTTTATGGAATGATCATTATATGCATGATTTGTTCAGGTGTCCATTTTTTCCGAGGTGTTAGATCTCACTAGCAAGAAATAAGACATTTAGTAAATGTCGTAAACTCTTTATTGACATTTTGTAAACGTTTATAATGTCCTATTTCTTGCTGGGTCCTTTTTAGTATTATTTTCAACCTTTGAAAGATTTAGTTTAAGATAATGCAACCCTTTAATCTAGCGGGTTTAAAGCACCTTTTCATAGTTACAAGAGAAACTGGTTTTGCGCTGGTGGCATTACTGTAGGTTCCTCTGTAAGTCTACTTATCGACTTTTGGCCTGGGATGTTACACTCCTTCCTCCTTTTCGTCTTCTTAGTCCTGCGTTTCTTTTTAGAAGTGGAATGAAATCCTTTGTTAGCTATTTCAGGTTTTTATTACTTCTCTTTCTTTAAATCCTTTCTTTCTCAATGTACATTTAACAGCACGTGTTTCAAGATCAATTTGCTTTCTTTTGGCCAACGAAATGTTCCAAAGTGCAGAAAAGGAAAGGAATGAGTTTTTTATCTACTACAATTGCTTTTAAGCTAACGAAGAGTGGCATGGAAATTTCTAATTAGTTCATTTTGTTACTGTGTAAATTGATTTGAAGAAAAATTGGGCTTTATAAGATGTTTTAAGATCGTTCCTACTATTTGAAGGGTTGTCTCCCAATTATCCTGTTGTTATCCGTAAATCTGGGAAATAATAACACCATCAGGACTGTACGCCTTCTAGAGTTGAGCACAGATAGGGCAGAAAGAACATCTTTGGAAGAGATTCTAATTTCAGACATAATAAAGTCAGAGGGAGGAGGAGATGGAGGAACAGCACCGGAATCGTCCATGGTTGAATTGGAAGCAAAAGTTTGAGCAAAGAGTTCAACTTTGTCAAGAGAAGAGACGGCAACTGAGCCGTTGGAATGGAAAAGAGGAAAAGAAGAGGAAGTAAAGTTGTTGAAGAGGTTCTTAGCTAGATGCCAGAAAGAGTGAGGAGAATTAGAATTGGATAGGTTTTCACATTTTTTGTCTGATGAAGGAAATTTTGGCTAGTCGAAGAACAGATTTTGCACGATTCCGGGCAGAAATATAAGCTGAGTGAGAGTCAGGAATTGGATGGCGATGGTACCTTCTGAAAGACTCCTCTCTGTTGCGGATAGCATTAGAAAAGGCAAAGTTAAACCAAGGTGTTTTTGCATTAGTAGTAGGAATAGAATATGGAATTTACGCCTCCATACCCGAGAGAATCACCTCTGTGATGCTCTCAGCACACTCGGAAGAGCCCCGGCCACGGAAGCAGTAATCATTCCATGGGAAATCAAAGAAGTACTGCCTAAAGGCCTCTCAATCATCGGCGCGAAAGTGCTAAAGGGTCCTCCTCTTGGGAGGATCCAAAGGCCGGATCGGAGCGATAGGACAAGAAACAGATATAAGATTGTGGTCGGAGGAGTCCAACGGAGAAAAAAGTTTCACAGAGTAAGAAGAAGGATGAGGGATAAGAAATAAATCCAAGACGATCGGGGATACGAGTAGGGTGTTGTAGGTCATTTAAGTAATTTAGGTCATTTAGGATAGAAAAGTTGTAGGCTAGTTCACCAGGAATGTTAGTGAAATGGGAGGAAAGCCAAAGGTGGTGGTTAACATTGAAATCTCCTAAAATGGAGATTTCAGCTAAGGGAGAGTGGGATAGAATGTATTCCATTTGGAAGTGAGGTACTCAAAGAGATCCTTGTTCAGTTAAATAATCAAGTCCTTTCCATTAAGTTTACTATGGAAGTGGAACAAAACAACTGAATTCCGTTTTTGGATGTGCGTGTATATAAGGAAAGCCCGAGTTTGAAGTTTAGTATCTATCGGAAAAAACAAACA
The DNA here is from genome assembly GCA_023014485.1 of Bathynomus jamesi. NCBI lineage: Eukaryota > Metazoa > Arthropoda > Malacostraca > Isopoda > Cirolanidae > Bathynomus > Bathynomus jamesi. Next base: position 121,269 of record JAJOZX010011112.1, on the reverse strand, counting down.
ATTTGTCCTATGTACAATTTCACTCCGGACATGACACCCCCACATCAAGAAAGCCATATTTTCTTCAATGTTTCTCTATGCTCTTAGGATCGCCAGTCCGGAATACATGGATGCCGAATTAGAAAAAATCAACAGTATTGGAAGTGATTTGTGTTACCCACCTACTTTTTTGGAATCTTGTCTTAACGAGGCAAAACGAACTTTCTATCGTGTGAATAATAACCCTCGCACTTTGTCGAAGAATATTTTAGTACTTCCATTTTTCCCAGGCTTTTTAGGCATTGTTAATGTACTTAAACTTTTGAACATTAATGTAGTATTTTCATATGAAAATATTGTGAAAAATGTCATACTAAAGAATAGTCCTACCAGTAATTCAGGCATTATCTATAAAATTGTCTGTAAACAATGTGACTTCTTTTACATTGGACAGACGGGGAAAGACTTGAACACGAGTGTAAAACAACAATATTCTGTTTGAACGGGAGAGTCGTCGAATGCCAGTTTTGTCCATTTGTCAGAGTTGTCCCATTGAATTGAGTGGAATAATTCTTCAATTTTGTTTCACTCAAGCAACATTGTTAATAGAAACATTCTTGAGTCTGCCATTATTTAACTTACAAATAATTTCAACTTTAGCCAGAGCCTGTTATTTTGAATTCATTCAGAACAGATTTAGATAAGAAGGGCAAGGCGCTAAAACTCTGGTAGCTATTCCACGTGAATTGTATGCTCTTCCTAAATATTTTCTGCACCAATCATACTATTTCTCTCTTTTCTTTGTGATCTATATATAGTCTCACTCTCGTGATTAATTTCAGTGTTCCTGAAGATGTCATTAGATGAAAGCGTTCGAGCACTATTTTGTTTTATTTTCCTTCGTGGTTATTTTCATCATAAATATTATTTACATGTTACTTTCGTGAAATAATTTTCATATATATATATATATATATATATATATATATAAACTTTGGCTTCTTTAGAATTGCAGATACACAAATAGCGTATAATATTCGTATAACCCTGTATACATTTACAAAAACAGAATGAATTTAAAATTTAAATTCAATCAATGGCGCAATCTTAAGTTCCAAAAGCCGACTAAATCGTCGACAATCCTATAAAAATAATTTTTTCTTTCGCTGAGATGAGGAGATGTATTATAACAGAAGAATTGCTGATACAATTACATATTCTGCGCAACCCAATTACCTTAACGAATTTCCGGAGAATCTTCTACACAGGGGGCATTAAATGAACCTTTGTATATATCTACACAGACGACCACTCAGATAGCTTGTGTTATGAATTCTAAAAAGTTTTCTTTTTCTCGCCGTGTTGTTGATATCAGCGACCTCGTTTTGTCTGACGGAACAGTGGGAACTTTCTTCCATTTTTTCTATATTACTTTTTATGGTATTATATTTTTCTGTAACTTTTTCAATTTTTCTTTGAAATTAAATGTACGAGGAAAACTGACCATATATCAGAAAATATATTTCTACGACTCGTAGAGGACTCAGGTGGTGCTGATAAAGCGATGTGCAGTTGCGGATGAAAGTTCGTCGGCGTCCTTATATGGCTATGTATACAGTAATATGCATGAAAATGTCGAAATCTCATTAGAAAAGTTTTGTATGTTGATTGGCGAAAGATTTAGAGCCGGATGAGTGGGTGAAAATAATAAAATTTTTTTACTACGCCATACCCTTCATTTTTACGAATAATATGCGAAATAATAAATCTATAAATGGTAGTGTTATCGTGTTATCGTACTTTACTAAGTATAGCAAGCGTGTATATATATATATTATGAGTATTTATGAAAATTTTATATACAGGTGTTTATAAAGTCCCTATCTATTTCATTGAAAACGTAGCAAAAACGGTAAAATTCAATAACAGTATAATAGAAGGCATACATTTAATGAATACTTCAGCATATGATTCTACATGAGCACCATCAGTATGTCTACAGAGTTCGAATCTGTCAGCAGCATTGCGGAACACATTTTGGAGCATGACAGGGGTTATTTTTGTAACTGTTGTTACGATACGAGTACGTAAATGTCCCGGCTTCATTCAGATGGCATTTTAAACACCGTCGTCTTTCAACAAGATGGGGCACCTTGTCATTACACAAACATTGTTCGAGAGTACCTAAATGAACGATTTCCAAATCGGTGGATCGGACATAGAGGAAACAGACCCTGGGCGGCTCGATTTCCTGACCTAACGCCCTTGGATTTCTTTGCATGGGTCTTTATCAAATCAAACGTCTATCAAACGAGGGATACAGATCTGCAAGATTTACGTGCTCGTATCGTAACAGCAGTTACAAAAATAACCCTTGTCATGCTCTAAAATGTGTTCCACAATGCTGCTGACAGATTCGAACTCTGTAGAGATACTGATGGTGCTCATGTAAAATCATATGCTTAAGTATTCATTAAATGTATGCCTTCTATTATATTGTTATTGAATTTTACCCTTTTTGCTACGTTTTCACTGAAATAGATAGGGACTTATAAATACCCTGTATAGACTGTGCATTATGACTGCGTATGTAAAATGTAAACAGTAATCTACTTTTCAGCGGTTTCTTAAATACGTGGGAACAAATAAATGAGGTGGTTTCCAGATGCCTTCCTCAGTAGGTAAAGCTGTGTAGTAACTTTATTCGCACTCAGGGCCAGTGAATTCGTAGCCAGCAACGCTACACTCATAAATCAATATTGTTAATTTTACAAAGAAATTACCATCTTTAACACGGGTAGCATAGTTATACGAGTATATTAGTTGACAAAGCCATCTCTGTCACTTCTCTTGCAAATGTTCCTCTATTAACATAAGATTGAAGGCTTTTTAGACTGACATGGCTTGTTAAAATATAGTTTATATTATTGAATGAGTGGCGCCATCTATTGGAGGAAATTTCAGTTATATTCCACTTCAGTTCATTAACAGAAAGTAATTACGTGCAAGTTAGTTATTTTGTCAATCCAGACCAACAAACGACACAACTTGGTACTTTTCCGTTATCTGCCCCCTTGATGATTGGTTAGGTTAAGTCGTGATATTTTCATTAAAACTAACGAAAATATCACAACTTAACCTAACCAATCGTCAATGCCCAGTTAGGTCAACTGTACGCCCTTGACAACTGGTTAGGTTAAGTCGTGATATTTTTGTTAGTTTTAACGAAACTATCACGATTTAACCTAACCAGTCGTCAAGGGCACAGATAAAGGAAAAGTACCTACAATTTAAGTTTTAACATTAAATATATATGTAAGGAATAAATTTCCTTTACCATTGTAGGGCTCGAACCTTTGTCACAAAAGACACGAAATTTTGGAGCCGCCGTGTTATCCATTCGACAGAGTTCTGTATACTCCTTCGCATTGTTTTTCATACTTACCTTAATTCTCTCTCTCTTTCTATCTCTCTCATATGTATATACAGGGTGTCCCATAAGTCCGGCATCATAGGAGAAATTCATATTTTTCTATTTCTACAAACCATAATTCATATTTTTCTCTTTCTACAAGCCATAATGTCTGTGAGCAAGGAAGAACGAATCCAGATAATTCTACTCATAGGAAATCGGAGTCAAAGAGAGACCGCTGCTGAATTTAACAGACTGCATCCAGACCGCGAGCCAATAACACAGAGTTGTGTTAGCAGACTTGTTGCAAAGTTTAAGGAAACAGGATCCATAGAAGATAAACCACGCAGTGGACCTTCAAGGAGGTCCACTGACGATGATACAGCGACTGCTATCCTGGCTCATTTTAACAGAAGTCCCAATAAGTCTCTTCGGCGATTGTCCGCCGAGACAGGAGTGTCGAAAAGTAGCATCCATCGCATTATTCAGGCTCACAAATGGCATCCATATAAACTTCAGATCCTACAGAAATTAAGCGAAGATGATGATCCCGACCGGCGGATGGAATTTTGTGAATGGGCTACGGAACAATATGCTCAGGATGCCAATTTCCCGTCCACCATTCTGTTCAGTGACGAGGCTGTTTTTTATGGAAATGGTGAGGTAAATCGACAGAACACCCGCGACTGGTCTCAAAACAACCCTCACTGGTATACCTCTTCAAAGGAACAAGGTGCATCTCGGGTGATGGTATGGTGTGGCATTTGGAAGGATCGCATCATAGGCCCCCTCTTTTTCGATGAACATGTCACTGGAGGCACCTACCTACGTATGCTCAAGGAAGAAGCATTTCCCAGTGTCTTGAACGAAGAAATTTCCCAACATGGTTCCAGCAAGACGGCGCTCCTGCACATTACAGCACCCAAGTAAGGGAATACCTGTACCAACAATTCCCTGGTCATTGGATAGGACGTCGAGGGCCTGTGGAATGGCCAGCTAGAAGCCCGGATCTCACGCCACTAGATTTTTATCTCTAGGGGCCACTTGAAAGCGCTGGTATACGCAGAGAAAATTAGGAGTGTTGAACATTTGCGGCAGCGCTTTATTGGGGCATGTAACACCATTTGTCCTGACATCATTCACCGTGTGCTTGCTGACTGGGTATCACGTCTGAATTTGTGTATTGAAAACAATGGTGGACATATTGAGCACGTTCTGTAAATAAAAGCTTTTGTTTTGCCTTTTTTATTATTTTTCCTATGATGCCGGACTTGTGGGACACCCTGTATATATATATATATATATATATATATATATAGATTACGAAAAAATACGTTGCAAGTTTTCTTAAGATCGGTCATACATATAGGTTATCCGAAGTTTACTTTTAGAGATTTAGCTGGTTATTACCTGCAATAATTCTTACGTTCTCAAATGCAAAGGATTAACAGAAATAGAGTCATACGCATTTAATTTCCTTAAAGCAGTTAACGCATGCATAATAATACAAACCATCATACGAAAAACATTTTGTGTTATATCATGTAACCCACTCAGCAAGTTAATGAATGAATCACTAACACTTGGTATATTCAGAGGCGGATTAAGACACCTCGGGGACCCGGGGCAATGAAGAATATGGGGCCCTTTTCTACAGCTTTTTATTAACAAGACATGTACGTGTACAGTACATAATACATTTACACGAATTATATGTACGGTGCTCAGGCTAATTGAGAAACAAACTTAAAAGAACCTTAACACAGTGTATTTTGCCTTTTGCCAAAACCAAACAGTATTAAACAAACTTAACTTTAGGGTCTATAAAACATAAAATAAAACAGGGAATTTGTCAGTTTGTGTACTCTGTCATATCTAATCAAAGAAGTTTGCGAAATCTCGAATTATATCATCGAAACTCAGTTGATTGGGGGTCCCCTCAAGCATGGGAGCCTGACGCTTCAGTCTCAACAGCCTCAGTGATAATCCGCCAAGTGGGTATATTCCCTAATAGGAAACCCAAACACTCCATCCAATTATCGCCCCATTTCAGGATTGCCAACATAAATAGAGTATTTAAAAAAATCGAATGCAATAAACTTACTAAATTCTTAATCAAATACAATATTTTAACTTAAACACAATTTGGGTTTAGAGGTGGGCATCCAACGGAAAATGCAATAAACATTCTATTAGAAAATGTTTATCAGAATCTAAACAGCAAAAAAAATACTGTCTTGGTTTTCCTCGACTTGTCAAAAGCACTTGATACACTTTTGCCTGAAATCTTATTGAATAAACTACCCGTATACGGAATAAGAGGAAATATCCTCAATTGGTTCAAATCGTATCTGACAAATCGTCACCAGTACATTAAATTAAAAGATAATTTACCCAAGAAGGTGATGCTAACTAGTGGGGTCCCACAAGGATCTATTCTTGGGCGATTACTATTTCTAATCCACGTCAATGATTTTCATTTTTCAACCATATTAAATTCTGTACAGTACGCAGACGATACCACACTTACTTCCCATCATAATTTGGAACTGATAAATTAAACGAACAAGCAATTATAATGCTTATGAACGAACATGTACTAATAAACTTTTACTGAAGCTGGCAAAGTCATCTTATATGATTATTACCACAAAACATATTAATACAAACTATCGAATAAAAATTGGGAAGTTAAAGTACTTGGCATTAATGTAGACGAAAAACTAAATTTAAAAAATCTTGTACAGCAATACGTCGCTATTCGCAATTCCGCTTATTCGCAATTGATATTTAAACACCCATATTCGATATTCGCAAAGCATACCCCTCTTATTCTCAAAGTGACTTGATCGAGTTGGAGCAGCATCTAGCAGTAGACGAAGAAGAGGAGCAGGCCGAGAGTCCTCCTCTCAAAACTCTCGCCGTTCCAGTTCTGAGGAAGCTTCTTTCTTTATTCGAGACAGCATTGGACATGGCGTTGGATGTTGACCCGAATTTGGAGAGGAGCACCACTGTCATCCGCAACGTCAAGAACGACATTCGAACCTACTATGAGCTTCTGGAGGAGAAGAGGAAGCTGGCTCACCAACCGACACTTCATGCATTTTTCCAGCCCAAATCCTCCCCTTCTCCTGATGTAGCTGCCACTCCAACTTCTTCAACCTCCAAGTCCGCGTTCCATAGGCTTTAGTTCTCGTTCCTACAGCAGCAGTGTCAGTGCCGTCTCGAGTGGGGAGGCTGATGACCCTGGGCCCTCTTCACCCCAGTAACTCCTCACCCTCTCCTCTTTATGCCAGCTCCGGCACGCCATTGACACTCACAGCAAAGGTAAATGCTACTATATTGTATTATGTAGGGGAACGCATCCTCCCTATTTACATTGATTCTTATGGGGAAAATTGCCCCGATATTCGGAAATTCGTTATTCGCAATGACTTTTAGGAACGCATCGTTTACGATAACAGGGGTATTGCTGTACAGTGTATCAAATCCAAAATAGCAAGATATCTATTCATATTATTTAAACTAAAAAAGACCCTTCCTGAAAACTCACTCCTTACCCTCTATTATCCCTTCATCCACCCACATTTATTATATTGCATTACAATATGGGGTAGCTCAAAGAAATATATAAAACATCCTTTGGAAATCAATCATAAAAAATGTCTGCGAACCATCTCAATTAATGACTAAGTCACACTTCTCCAATGTTTAAAGAGCTAAATATTTGAAAACTAAATGGCATACAAATTTACTGTTGCTGTCAATATGTTCAAAATTATCAACAAAAATCAACAAGCATCACTCATGTTAAAGAGCAATTACCCCCATGAAATTCATCATCATTGTAACACAAGATTCAAACTATACAATGGAAACTGCAGGAAATGCACTTTCTTTTAAAGTGGAATGCAATTTCAAAGTGGAATGCAATTCTCATAAATATCAGACAGGCTTCATCACTAAATGCATTTCCCAAGACATTACAGAAGTATTTTATTAACTCCTACTGGTGTATAAGTTCCCTACTGCCATTATTACCATAGTAATTAAGCTTCCATTTTATAATTAACTATCTAAAATATGATAATTTCATTAAGCACTTTTAATTTCATAATTTATCCTAAATTATTTTTTTAACTGACTACCATTTATTTTATACTAAATATACAACTGATCATTTCATTTAAAATTGTGTAAAATAGGCAAACACTACTTTTGCAAATTTTTACTTTTTTTTTACTATTATTATTATCATCATTATCATTATTCGTTATTACTAATACTATTACCGACCATTTTCACTTCTGTTATGTAATAAACTGACCCCCATTAATTTTGCCTAAAATGCTTCCATGCTTCCAAAGGTATATTCAGATTAGAATACTGTGAATATATTAATGCCATATCGTCTTCTAAATTGTATGAAAATATGTTGAAAAACATTGTTAAAATTTATATAATTCGTATTCTTTTCCTGAATCAAAGTTTTGCTTGTTTGTAGTTACATATTTATTACTTCGATTATAATTTGTAAAAATGGAGGGTGAGCCTTAGTGATAAAACGCATTATTTTCACCCACTCACTAAATCTTCCACAACTCAGCATCCAAAGCTTCATCAGTGAGCTTTCGACATATGCATACATATCATACATAGCCATACAAGGACGCCGACGAACTTTCCTCTGACACTGTATATGACAAGTTTAAAAACTATTTGGACACGACAATATTTACGTAAGAGTATCTAATTATGGGTAGTTCCCACAAATCCTCTCTTTGAAAACAGCGAATCTAAACTGTTTAGGCAAAATTAACTTTTCGTGTTATTACCGTTATAATTATTAATAATTATTCTTAAATTTTTTTTTAATTACAGTACTTAGAAGTTTTCAGTCACTTGGTGTAAAATTTGTATAAATTGGTGTAATTTGTTTTATAAAATATGACTAAAATCTTGGTTAGTTTGATGAGCTTTTACATAATATATTTTGTACCCTATTTTTGTACCCTATTTCAGCCTTTGCATAAATAAGTACTTAAAATTCAGTATAGTTGTTTTGATAAGAACTTTATCGGTACTGAGAAAATCTATAAAATAGGGTATTGTTGTATTTTTATACGTCATAACATATAAAATTTGAAATAACAAAATGTCAAAAGGATATTAAAACGCACTATACTGTACACCTGTATGGCTCTTTTATGAACAAATGGTGTATAACTCTGTATTGTAGTACCTTCTTATTGTTGTTGTTCGTTAATCAGCACAAAATACATTATACAAAGAATTTAGACAAAGAGGCTTTTATTTCTGACTGCAAATTCACATTCAAACACCAAACACCACGTAATCCTTGATTCTCTAAAAACAACATTAATATAATTTCACGCATTTTCTTTACATAACTTTTGTAAACAACTGAAGGACATTCTGAATTCCTATGATTTGTATTAATATATTGTATTGCATTGTATATTCACATCATGAATATGTAAAAAAGGTATTCATAAATTTCCTTTAAACCTGCATGAGTTGAGCTTTATATTGTATGTCTCGGTATCAAGTCATATTTGAGTGTTTTGGGAATAAATACTTTTGCCATTTCTTTAAAATTAAATCGGTAATTATATTTATCATATAACGTCTGCAGTTACCGGGAAATGAACAAATTCGTACCGGGGAAGAAAAACTCGGAAAACCTTCGTTATAAGGGAACAAATTACGAGGGTCGGTACGAAAGTAATGCCTCTTATTTTTCAATTCGTAAATACAATAAGAGGCATTACTTTCGTACCACCCCTCGTACTTTCAAATTAACTGACACACACACACACATATATATATATATATATATATATATATAATATATATATATATATATATATATATACATTATACATATATATATATATATATTACAGTACTGGTCATAAGTGTGAGGACACTTCCGAATTTAATGGAAATGTAACTCAAATGAGGATAATATTGGGTGAAAAGAAATACATTTTTAGAAAATGTGTTTTTTATATAGAAATGTTACAAATTTGTACAAAACAAGACCAAATAATCAATATTTTGTATATTCGCTCTTCGCCTCAATGTCAGAACGTCTGTTTGGCACCGAAGAGACACGTTTTCACAAATAAATTTCAGGAATTTCACTACAAATCCTTGGTGGACCACTTTTTAATGATGTTAGGTTTCTTGGTTTATCCTTAGTTATATTTGTTTTCAGGAGAGTAACGTGTGTGTGTGTGTGTGTGTGTGTGTGTGTATATATAATATATATATATATATATATTATATATATATATATATATATAGATAGATAGTGGCGCTTATAAGTATTCGTACAGAGAAATTTTCAGTTGTATGGGTCCTTATCTCTTGTACCCTGCATAGAATAGTTATGAAAAGTTTACCGTTCGTTTCAAAAAATTTAACAAATAAAAAATTAGTTGAACTCTCCAGCATATAACGTAAAACATCAAAGAATTTGAGGAAAATAAAAAAAAGTTAAAATGCATAAGTTTTCGTACACTTGCTTACAAAATTATTTAATACGTTGTGTGTCCACATTTTGTTTGAACGACTTCAATGATTCATTTTGGGTATTTTTCTAAAAGGTTTCGACATCTCTCAGTAGAAATTTTAGCCCATCCTTCTAAAGAAAATTGTTGCAATTCATTCAGATTCGAAGAGTTTCTCTTGCGGACAGATTTTTTCAAATCAAACTATAAATTCTTGATTGAGATCTAGGATTTGACTGGGCCACTCGAGAAGCTTGAAATTCTTTTGTTGAAGACATTTCATGGTGCTCTTACTTTTATGTTTGAGATCATTATTTTGTTGCAGAACCCAATGCGACTCGTTTGCAACTCCCGAAATAAAGGCAATATTTTTCTTCTAAAATTTCCTGATATTCCTTTGAATTCAAGATTCCATTGATAACAACAAGCTTTCCGGGACCAGAAGCACTAAAGCATCCCCAAATAAGCAAACTGGCACCACCATGTTTAACTGTAGGAAGGGTGTTTTTTTCCTCAAATATACAGTAGTATTTGATTTCCGCCAAACATTCGTTGTTCCCAAATAATTCAATTTTGGTCTCGTCTGTCCACAGAACTTTCTTCCAGAATGCAATTTCATCATTTTGATGATCCTTGGCATTATCTATAAAATTGGTTGTAAACAATGTGATTCCTTTTACATTGGTCAGACGGGAAAGGATTTGCACAAGCGTGTAAAACAGCATCAATATTCCGTTAGAACGGGACAGTCGTCCAGTGCCCTTTTTGTCCATTTGTCAGAGTTATCCCATTGTATTGATTGGAATAATGCTTCAGTTTTGTTTCACTCTAGCAAAATTGCCAATAGAAATATTCTTGAGTCTGCTATTATCCAACTTACAAATAACTTTAACATGAGCCAAGTCCTTTTTCCACTTGATCCTGTTGTTTTGAATTCGTTCAGAACAGATTTAGACAAGAAGGGCAGAGTGCTAAAACTTTGGTAGTTTTCCCTCATAAATTTGTATGCTGCGCTAACAATTTTTATTTTTCAATTTATTTTTTTATTTTTTTATTTTTTGTGACCTATATATAATTCAGGCATTATCTATAAAATTGGTTGTAAACAATCCATTTGATCCTGTTGTTCTGAATTCGTTCAGAACTGATTTAGAGAAGAAAGGCAAAGTGCTAAAATTGGTAGTTTTCCTTACAAATTTGTATGCTCCTACCACAATTTTTATGTATGTCTATATTTATTACATATATATATTTTTTTTTGTGACCTATATATAGTCTCGAATTCTTTATTTACTTCAGTGTTCCTGAGGATGTCATTAGACGAAAGCGTTTGAGCACTATTCTGTTTCCTTTCCTTCGCGTTTTTTTTCATCATAAATATTTTTAACGTGTTACTTTCGTGAAACAATTTTCATATATATATATATATATATGAAAATTATTTCACAAAAGTAACACGTGAAAAATATTTATGATGAATAAAACCACGAAGGAAAGGAAACAAAATGGTGCTCAAGCGCTTTCGTCTAATGAGGATGTCATTAGACGAAAGCGCTTGAGCACCATTTTGTGTTTCCTTTCCTTCGTGGTTTTATTCATCATATATATATATATATATATATATTATATATATATATATATTGATAAAGGTATGAAATTCAGCGAGTAAAGTCTTCCATCAATCTTATTCTATAATTCAATAAGCAGAAAACGCGACTTCCATGCACGTCAATATTTGATTATATTTAGCTACGATGGTTTTGTTGATGTTTCATATTTTTCTTTTTGTTTCATACATTTTTGTCATTGTTTTACGCTATTCAGTTTCCAAATCACCAGTTTAATCCGGGTTAGAATCTTCGATATGACCTTAAAGTAATGCAAGGACGTTAATATATAAGGTGTTCCAGAAAGACGTAAACAGCAGAATACGCTGATAATGCGGTACGCGAATATCACAAGAATAGGACAATTAAATTAGTTTTGATTACGTGGCCAAGACGTCTATTTTTTAAGATAAGCGGGCAAAACAACCCACGTCTGCCCGCAACCACAGACGTGGGTAGACGCTAGTCCAGAGCTTCAGACTGTGAGTGACATGTAATGTGACGTAAATGACGAGTGTTGCATTTCATATTTTATTATTTTTTACATGTCTATTATTTGTCTATTATCAAATTTTGTAAACAGGTCAATATGATACAATAAAATATTGCCTCGGTGGTGTAGTGGTTAGCGTCGCTGACTACGAATCCATCGGCCACGGGATCGAGACCCGGTGACGGCAGGCGGCGCGCAGCAAAACCCAACTGTTCATCCTTCCACCTAATAAAAAAATTGGTTGGTAGATAAATGGGTACTCTGCGTCGCCTAGTGGTTAAGACGCTGGGCTGGTGGTGGAGCGTGGTTCGGATTCCACGTTAAGCTGTAGGTCTAAGGTGGAGTGAAAAGCTTGACCTTCGTCAGAATGAACAATTCTGGCGGAAGCAAAACCAAGGTTAACCAAGGTTAATATTTTGTAGAAAATTGTAAATTTTGGGAGTCTTCAGAAGCTACTATATTCTACTGTATATTAAAAATAATATATACAGTTAATTTAAAAAAAAACCTTGTTTGGATGTTAGACAAATAAAGTTAATGTACTGTATTTAAAATTATCGAGTTCAGTAAACAAATGACGTTACATGAAAACAAATTTGGGTCAGATTAAAATCATGTCATAATAATGTACGAGAATATTTACTTGAAATTAGATTTTATTTCCTGTTGGAAATTTGAAATTGGTTAATTAAATTTCGAGGATATATAATCTTAAATGTGTTTAATCTAAACCAAATTTATTTTAATATAACATAATTTATTTAGTTCAGTTTCAACAAAACTGGATCTGATAATTTTGAATATATTACTTTGTTATTTAACTTAAACAACAAGTTTATTTGGATTTTAGCCTGAGATTTTGAGGGTACACACTCTTTGTACACTACCATTACAAAGTTATTTTGTTTCTAAGCGTTTTAGAGGACGCGTTTCATTCGAAAGCTCACAGATGAAGATATTACCATGTATAATGCAAACACCAAGAGAAACAATGCAGCAGTTTTTCAAGATGCCACCAACCGCATCCACAGAGGCATTGCAGTGTCTGAAAATAAAAGATCGACAGACAATGAACATGTTCTCATGGGAATAACTCAAAACACAGTCATTTAACGTTTTTAATAACTCTCAGAGATGGTGTTCGTCCAAAATCACGATGAAAATTTGGAGGAAAGCCATCTTTGCTGAAAAATACTTGATCATTGCCTTACACGTTCTCCATGGAGGGCACAAAGCTGTTTATCAGGAGAATGAGATATATACTGGTCACTTGTCATTGTGACATTGAAGAAGAATGTACCGACAATACAGCTGGGAGAGAGACAAACCACAGTCCGATGTATAGCAAGTAGTAGTATAGCCGCAAAAGGGGAGAGTGCAAGAATGTTGCAAGTGATGGCGTAATGTTGCAAAGGGGGTGGGGGTTGTTGCAAAGGGGGGTGGGGGTGTTGCAAAAAATAAATTAAAAAAAGAAAAAAAAAGAAAAAAAGAGTACTGGCCTTTGTTGCCAACCGAGGTTGCAAGGGGCATGCAACTTGGGGGCGGAGTTCTCCCCCAAGCTATTCCCCCCAAAGGGCCAGAGAGAAAGGAGGAGAGAAAGGAGGAGAGAAAGAGGAGAGGTGTTCACCTGGCAGGAGCCAAGTGCATATTAAGACTTCAGCCAAGTAGGCGTTGTTTTATAGGCTCCTAATCAGCCAGAATCAGCCAGTTGGCTGAGCCAAGGGGTAGGGGTACACCTGAAGGAGAGAGAGACACCTGAAGGAGAGAGAGACACCTGAAGGAGAGAGAGGAGTTCTCCCCCAAGTTATTTTCGTTTACCTAACCTAAGAGGCCTCTAAGGGGTTTTCCCAAAGGGCCTGAAAGAGAAGGACCAGAGGTCCTTGCTCGGCTGGGAGCCGAGCTTGAATGATTCTTTCATCAGCTTCTCGGTCTTTTATAAACCTCTATTCTGGCTGAGTTGCCAGATAGCGCAATGTATTCAGTTGCCAGATAGCGCCATGTGTCCCAGAAAACCATATATTACCATCCATTGTGTACCACAATATATATTTATATGACGGTAGTTAATCCAATTAAATTCTGTTTATTAAATAAATAATTTTTACACACTCAATCTTTATTATTATTAAACCTGGAATTGCATACCTTTCCAGTTTTTTTTTGCAATGATCGGATTGTTCTTGCTAGATATATATTATTATGCATCATTTTAATGAGAAAGAAATGTACTTTAATATTATGTTTATTAAATTCTCCTAAAATAATTATATAAGACCAAAGTAATGGTATGACGTTGGAAAAAAAAAAGTAGAGAGAAGTTTAGTCTTGGAGGCTTCTTAGCAAGACAAGTCTCCCATCAAAATTAGTTTTCTTTACTTACTTTAGCTTCAAATTTTATGGGTAACTTGCATATCTGAAAAGAAAATGAGTTTCACTGCCTCAATGAATCATTACACACGATGTCAGTATCACTCACTTCAAGACATTATTGTATAGAAATAAGGTAACACAAGTGCTACAAGAAATAAATAAAAGAAGTACCCACAAACAAATCTGTAGTGAAACAAAAAAAAAGAAGCAAATCAGGCCGCGTGACCCTGAACATTTTAATGAGAAAGAAATGTACTTTAATATTATGTTTATTAAATTCTCCTAAAATAATTATATAAGACCAAAGTAATGGTCTGACGTTGGGATGAATCCAATTAAATTCTGTTTATCAAATAAATAATTTTACACACTCAATTTTCATTATAAATATTCGAATATCAGTGGGGAAAAACGAACGGAGATGAAAATTTATGAAACAATTCAAAACAGACGATCGTCATTCCCCAAACCCGTATATATATATATATATATATATAATTCAAAGCTGGGCACTTGCGTTTTTTTTTGCGGTACTGCGGTACTGCGGTACTACCGCACTACCAAACCGGTACCGCATAACGCAGTACCGCAAAGGATCGCTGAAAGTACAGCAGTACCGCTACCGCATTTTTTGCGGTACTGCGTTATGCGGTACCGGTTTGGTAGTGCGGTAGTACCGCAGTACCGCAGTACCGCAAAAAAAACCGCAAGTGCCCAGCTTTGAATTATATATAATAATATCTAAGTTGTATCATTATGTAGAACATTACAGTATTCGCATGAAGGAAGGAGAGGTTGCAACCTCTACTTGAATAAATGTATTTACTTAAACTGCACAAAGATTATTCTCAAATCATTATTTCATCTTATCTCATAAATAGGGTTTCGTCGTGGTCAATGGGGTTCCCCCCAATCCCTGATAAGTATCCCTTCACTCCATACGAGATGAAAATTTATGAAACACACGAGCCTCATTCCATGCGAAAAAATTGAAAAAATACGAGAATTTTGCGAAAATTCATTTAAAAGTTGAAATTAACCAAAACACAATCCGCTAGAGGAAAGGAATTCCGAGAATCTGCCCAACTCGATTGACCATAATTTACCTTTCTACCAGTCAAATCGATCAAAACCTCACCTCACTCCGACTCTTAGAAATACACACAATTATATTAAATAGCAATCAGCTAAAGAAATAAGGTAGGCATACCTGAATGTACTAATAAAGCCAATGCTCTTAGTGAATGGATTTTTATATGTAAGAGACCTAACCTAACCTAACCTACGAAATACATCTCGTCAGGGTCGTTGCTTACTCTTCCACATTTCAACATAACAGGATTATTGAACCGGATTTAAAATAACAGGATCATTTGACCCGAGGCAGTAGTATGCCCGAAAAACATCGTAATGCACGATTTTTCTATGTAGCAATAATAATTAACTCTTTCTCGCCGAATTGGTAAGCTTTTCACCCGACCTTAGACCAGTTTAACATGGATTCAGAAATACATCTCGTCGATGGGGATCGTTGCTTACTCTTCCACATTTCAACATAACAGGATTATTGAACCGGATTTAAAATAACAGGATCATTTGACCCGAGGCAGTAGTATGCCCGAAAAACGTGTTAATGCATCATTTGACGAGTCAGTAGTATGACCGAAAAGCATGTTAATGCATCATTTGACCCCGAGTCAGTAGTATGACCGAAAAGCATGTTAATGCATCATTTGACGAGTCAGTAGTATGACCGAAAAGCATGTTAATGCATCATTTGACGAGTCAGTAGTATGACCGAAAAGCATGTTAATGCATCATTTGACGAGTCAGTAGTATGACCGAAAAGCATGTTAATGCATCATTTGACCCCGAGTCAGTAGTATGACCGAAAAGCATGTTAATGCATCATTTGACGAGGCAGTAGTATGACCGAAAAGCATGTTAATGCATCATTTGAAACGAGTCAGTAGTATGACCAAAAAGCATGCATGATTTTCTCTTTAGTAATAATAACAACTAGCTCGAAGAGTGACAACGGATAAAGTTTTCACGTCACCTTAGATCAACAGTTTAATGTGGAAACTGAATGCTATTTTAAAAATATAATTAGGCTATATTTCTTTATTATAAAATAAGTTAACAATTATGTTAACACAAGAAAACAATACTATTAACTTGTAAGTAAAAATATAATATGAGGGACTACCATAGAAATGTAAGTGCCTATAATTCAAGAAACACGATTTATATATATGTTACTCGTCCGGTCCCGTTATAGCGGATTGGTACACGTCATAGCTCCACCCAGCTACATCGGCAGCCAATCACGACGAACATCTGGCCTTTTGGGGCGGAGCTTGTCGATTGTGCATATAAAAGGGGATATTTTTCAGTTGGGAGTAACAGTAGCTATTTTCGCGTCAGTGAATAATCATTCCCTCCACCATGGACCTGTACGTCTCCCCGGACTTGTATGAAGAAAGTGACGCTGCAGCATTAAACGCAATTAATCTTTTTAACGCGATTGACCGTGACGATTTATTTTCAACGCAAACCGTAGAAGATATTTGCAGTGACGCTCCTTACAATCCGACGCAAGGGACTACCATAGAAATGTAAGTGTCTATAATTAGATTTTATATATATATATATATATATATATATATATGTATATATATATATATTATATATATATATATATATATATATATATATATGGATGGGGTGTAGTATCTCGTCAAATAGATACTCGCCAAAACATTTTTGTCAATCAATGTTATTTGGTTATCCCCATTATGCTAAAATCGAAATTTTTTTATGGCAATCAATGTTATTCCTCGAACCAAAGATATCTTCACATAATGGGGATCTGTCTGTATACTCTGTATATGTTTTAAAAGAATGAACATTATTCCTTTAAGGTCCGATGAGGATTTGACACGTGTTATACAATCTTTTGAAGAATCTCGGAATACAGGTGATATACTGAACAGCCAGCAATGTCACACATCCTCCACCATGGACCTGTACGTCTCCCCGGAATTGTATGAAGAAAGTGATACTGCAGCATTAACCGCAATTAGTCTTTTCAATGCGATTGACCGTGGCGAATTATTTCCAACGCAAACCATTGAAGATATTTGCAGTGACGCTCCTTACAACCCGACGCAAGGGACTACCATAGAAATGTAAGTGTCTATAATTCGTTTTTATATATATGTGGAGAGTTGTAGTATCTCGTCAAATAGATACTCGCCAAATTTTTTTTATGGCAATCAATGTTATTTGGTTATCCCCATTATGCTAAAATCGAAATTTTTTATGGCAATCAATGTTATTCCTCGAACCAAAGATATCTTCACATAATGGGGATCTGTCTGTATACTCTGTATATGTTTTAAAAGAATGAACATTATTCCTTTAAGGTCCGATGAGGATTTGACACGTGTTATACAATCTTTTGAAGAATCTCGGAATACGGATGATATACTGATCAGTCAACAATGTCACACCGAAATAATGTAAGTGTTTTTCGATCTTTTTGGGTTAAGAAGACACAATATATTTTCATAAATTTATTAAATGAAAGAAATCAGTACAATAACAACTACAGAATATATCGTTACAAATATACGAACAAAAACATTATAATATACAACGAGTACGTACAATTGGAAAACGGTTTTTTATCTGTCTGCATACCATTTCATCGTTTCGGCGAGTGTGACACGGGTCAAATAAATTTAAAAAATTTATAAATTCTTTATCATTTGACATATGCATGAGAAATGAGACGCAGTACATTCCGCAAACATTAGTAAAATATCCTTGCATGCGAAATGGGTTCCATACAACTTCGGGAATATGTAACTGAGCGAGAAATTTTACAATAATAGGGTCACTCCAGGGTTGAGTACCGAGTGAATCAAAATAGTACAGGCGCTGTCTATTTTTAAAATAGACAGCGATCCAGTGAATCCCTTCATTACCGATGATGTCTGTGTTCACAATAAGACTACCGCATTCTCGCGTACTTGGCAAACTCAGTGTTTCATTCTTCGCAAACACGCCGATAAATTTGGAACGTGTGACTCGTTCCATTACTTTCTGAAGTGTATTAGCATCCATTTTAAAAGTCAGTGATAACGCTTCTAAATCTATCTACTTCTATTAGGGCTTGCGATTCGAGATATACTAATACACTAATAGGAGCGTCTATAGGCTTGGCGAATTCCAGCCGCACTGAGATGTTTCCGCTCTGCTGTGGGGTTAAATGGGTATTTACGCTAGCAGATAAGTCAGGTGTAATGTCAAACGGATAAAGGTTAAATTGATCAACGAATTCTTCCTGCGTTACCCCATTACCAAGTTCATCACAATCACCTGCAATATGGGTCAGATTACTATAGGCTCTGGCACAAAGAGGTAACACAGCGTCTGATAAATAGTCCGTACCCATTGTTCCACCCAAACCAGTGCCATTAACGTATAGAGTTATATTTTTAAGTCCGAAATTCTCGAATTTAAAGGCACTCTTTTTATATTTTCCATTCACCGAAGCGTGGTCCTGCATGCCGATTAATATCCTTTTAGGAAGATTTCTCAGGGCAATGTTTTCTATCTGCTTCGATGCCAACCCTGCAGGAACCGTATATAGTTTGATCTGCACTCTGTTAATAGGATATTTCACTGTAGCGTTTAGTAAATTTTTCTCAATTTCTAGTTGTTTTGGTGAACTTAATTTCACTCGCCGTACGCGGAGGTATGTGTCCATAATGTGAACCACAACGGGCTTTGCACCCTCCTCTTGATCCGCAGCCAGATTTAAGCAGATCTCAGGACTCGTGCGGGTGAGCTTCATTTTCATATCCACCCCGTTGACAAGCAACTTCTCCTGGAAAGTGAAATCTGTGTGCAACCGTCCAAAACACTCGTATATTTTCTTTTTAGAATTTTTAAATTTGTCCTTTATACTATTTTCATCTTTAGTTTGATAATATCCCTCGGCACTTAAAAAGGTAGCCTTCGCTTCTTTGGAAAAGTTGAGGACATTTTCCAGATAGGCTCGTAGATGATAGTACCCCGTGCCTGCCGATATGTTGGTCTGATTTAAATATACGTCACACTGGTTGAATATGGAGTGCAGAAAGTTTGTTTCAGGGTATACAGCATATTTGTCATCGCAGACCGTTCCATCAGAATGGGCTATACGTAGCTTAGCGTACATGTGCACACAGCTTGGATCAAAAAAGTAAGGGCCTGAGCTGGGTATCACGAATTCTATAGGTGCACTCGGGGAACTAATTGTGTTTAAAGGGTTAATTGTAATAAAGTCACTGTGCTCAATAGAAACTTGGGTTGGAGGTAGCTCAAAAAGGGACAGCTCCGATTTACAGCATTGTGAACTACATGGGTGGATGAAGCGTGCCATGGCGAAATAGTGACTCCTCTCTCGACAAGTGGTAAACAAACTATGATTCATGAGATCAATGTCCTTAGCTTATATCAGTCAAAAAGTGGTCAACCATAGGTTTCATTCGCTTACAGCACTTCTTTTTTGATAGCCTTTTACGTTTAATACCACGTGACCCCTTCTTCCGGGCAGCCCGCTTCTTCTTCCCGCCATCACGCATTTTTCTCTTTGCATCTTTGATGATTTCGTCCCATGTACGCTTTAAATGTTTTTTAGAGCCTCTTTAGGTTTAGCCCCGGCCAATATGTCTTCTGCAGTGTTAATACCTGATTGTAGCGCTTTCCTTCCAAGGTATCTGGCACCCCTCTTCAACAAAGGAACAGCCGTACGTAGTATGGATGAAAAAATGGACCCAAGTCCACTACCGCGCTGGTATCGCATCCCTCGATAGACGGTGAAAGGCTTTCTATCCATTATAACTCAGTGCGTCGAAAGTGAAGCTTCACTGTTAAGCTCCCGTTACCGAATGGGAAGTTTTCACCCTCAATCGTTCTTATATATATTGTGATATTGGTTATTAAATTAGTTGCGACATTCACATAATGGGGTCTGTCATATGTAATACTCAAACTCCTTCCTCTATGGTTGGGGATGTGAGCAATGCGCAGCAGGCGTGCCTGGGTATCCCCAACAAACTGGTGCTCCACTATATTACTGTAAATATAGCACATGTCTGGGGGCCTTTCAGCCAATTTCTCCATCTTCAATTGATACATTAATCTGGACAAGTCATGCTGTGTCTCGTGAAATGTGTCTCTTTGGAAGACTGCGCTATAGCGGCAATTGCCTAGAATTTGGAACTTTCTATGGTCTTTAATACGTCTGTTAGTCTTTGATTTTAGGATTAGTGTATGTGCAGGGTTGTTTACGATTTCGTATACTAAATCATTCGTAAGGTTTGAGTTTCTTAAACTTACGTTTAAGCCTCTCACAACATCCTCAGCCGAACCATATTGACCCGGCCCTAGTCTTACTTCTGTACTGTAATACCGTGCAATCTTAGTCTGAGCGATGCGCATAGTTTCATCCATAGCTACCCCAGCTTTTTCACACTCGTCAATGTCTCTAAGAATCGTAAAAACGTTTCTTTATGTTCAATATTTAAAAAACGGTTCCAGCTGAATTTCGCATATCCCCACCTCATACGAATCACGACCCAATTCAATGTGCCCATGGAGTTCTGTTACAAAGTTGGCTAGTGTTTTTAGGGTGTACAGACAGGGACGAGGAGGACGGGAGTGTGACGTAGAAATGGTTAGGAGCCATGTTGCATACTATTTAAGCTTCATTATTGCATCAGCTTTTATATAGGTGTTGAAGCTTTCTGGGTACCCTAGCCATTTCACCAGGTACATTTTTCTCCTTCCTGAACCTTTGCTTCCAAAAATTTTCTCAATTTTAAACACATTTTTTTCTAAATTAAACGCAACTTTCTGCAATTCCTCGCGGTAAAAGCCTCCTGAGATTTCTTCCCCATTCAAATCTTCAATGTAATACATCATTATCTCACCTTTAGGTCTCACAGCCCTAACTTTAAAAATCTCGCCTGTCCATCCTTGCTCAAAACCCTTTGCGAATTTATTCCCCGAACGCGACAGCCTTACATAATCATTGATTTTGAAGCGCGCAGAGTGTGGTGGTGGTGGTGGTGGTGATCCATCTCTTCTCGGGAGCGTACCTCTTTCTAAAACTTCGTTAGGTGTTGTCCCAATCGGCGATGGTGTGAGCGGTTGTAGGATGATGTCAATGATTCCAGAATGTCTAGAAATCTGTATGTGTTTTTATGTGTAAAATAACGGTGCATGCGTTCCTTTATGGTGCGCTGAACTCTTTCAGCTAAAGAAGCCTTATGTATAGAATTGGTTGTGTAATAGCTGATTTAAACTCTGTCAACATGTTCTGAAAAGCACGGCCTATAAATTCCTTCCCCTATCCGTACAAAAATAGCCAGGAACCCTGTTTTCTTTTAACATTAGCGTTTTGGTGGCTTTAGCAACTGTTCCAGGCGATTTATTTTTCAGAGGAACTAGCCACAGATATCTAGAGAATACGTCTATTATGAATAGAATGTAGCGGTAACCATCGTTATACACAGAATATCTTTGCATATCTGTTAAATCTGCTTGCCAAATAGAATCAATCGAGGAAGCCGTTGTCTTGGCTGTTTTAAACCTTTTTCTCACAGGCTTATGAAGCGTATAAGCGTCCTGCTCCCTCAAAAATCTTTCAGCATCTTTTTTCCTACTCCGTAAACACTTCTGTACAGTCTATCTACGCCGCCGTAAGAGGACGGGTAGAAATGTCATAATAGCGTTTAGTTAATACGTTAGCCATTTGCGTATTTTAGAGGCACGTGGGTAGGGTTGGTTTAACCTCTTCTTGCTCCTCTTCAAAGGTGTTACCGCCGGGGGTGACGGCGCCTTCAATTATGTCACAGGCGTTGCATGCTCCAAGTCTTTTAACCTGTTCAGATTTCCTATCAACGTTTTAGGGACATTTATTTGTTGTAGTCTTGCTTTAATATGCTTCCATCCTGATGGTGATGGCCTATCCCACTTTCTCACCAGATCATGGACAATGTCTATGATATTCGATCCTTGTACCTTGATCCTTCCACAATGATCTCCCCTGTATCGGTCCATTGTATGGCGGGATCCTCATTCAATAGATTATAAAGACTTAAGCCTTTACTCCTCAATGTAAGTGGGAGGGTATTTTTTAATACATGTTCGATATGTTGTGTGGCTAATCTTTTTGGTTGGTCAGCTGTATCGTCGGGCTCAGATCCTATGTCGCCATGTCCATCGTCCCCCGTGCCGCTATGTTGAGTGAGTTCACGATTGAAAAGCTCGAGTCGGTAGAAATAAACCCTCGATTGGAAAAGCGTGTTTATAAACTTGTGTTTAATAATGTAGCTAACGATGAACTCTTTGTGCGTGCTTTTGATTGTATTCTAGATGTATTTAAAGATGACTTACCAACCGGTTGTAAAGTGGGAACAAAAATAGTACTGAACGATATGAAAGCCCTTCATATCGAATACAGGTTTCCCTATACTTTAAGCGGTGAAATATTATTAAGCCGCATATACTGCGTAATGCAGAGCAATAATGATGTAATTGTAAACTCGATTAAGACCGAGTTTAGTATTTTGAAAAAAAAGTGAAATGTATTTATATATTTTGCGTGATATTTCCCCTGTACGATTATATGCATATTTCTATTATTATTGAAATGTATATTTATTTCTATTTGAAATGTATATTTATTTTATATACTCGATTAAGACCGAGTTTAGTATTTTGAAAAAAAAGTGAAATGTATTTATATATATTTTGCTTGATATTTCTCCTGTACGATTATGTACATATTTCTATTGAATTATTTTATATATATTTTGCGTGATATTTCCCCTGTACGATTATATGCATATTTCTATTATTATTGAAATGTATATTTATTTCTATTTGAAATGTATATTTTATTTTATATATATCTCCATAATTGTGTGTATATATTTCCTGTACTGTTATATGCATATTCCTCAATTGAAATGTATATTTATTTTCTATATATTTATAATAAACAGAATGATGCAATGTTGTTTTACTTAATTATATCATGTTACGCCTTCTAAACCTACTACCGGTATTCTTTTAAGAAATATAATAATGCATACAACGGTATCGCTAAAAGTGGTATCTGGCAATATTTAAGCCTTCTAAGCCAACTGGCTGATTAGGAGTCCTATAATAGTGTATACAATGGTATCTGGCAACTCAGTCTTCGATTAGAATTAAATGAATACATGGCGCTATCTGGCAACTCAAGCCATTTACAGCCAACTGGCTGATTAGGAGTCTATAATAGTGTATACAATAATATGCTAAAAGTGGTATCTGGCAACTCAGTCTTCGACTAGAATTAAATGAATACATGGCGCTATCTGACAACTCAAGCCATTTACAGCCAACTGGCTGATTAGGAGCCTATAAAACAACGCCTACTCGGCTGAAGTCTTAATATGCACTTGGCTCCTGCCAGGTGAACACCTCTCCTCCTCCTTTCTCTCCTTTCTCTTGGGGGATAACGCCGCCTCCAAGTTTTCCTTGTTGCACCTGCAGCATCCCCCTTTGGGGGGAATTTTTTTCTTTTTTCCTTTTTTTATTTTTTTTATTTTTATTTTTTGCAACACCCCCCACCCCCCTTTGCAACAAACCCCACCCCTTTGCAACAAACCCCACCCCCTTTGCAACATTACGTCATCACTTGCAACATTCTTGCACTCTCCCCTTTTGCGGCTATACTACTCAAGTTTACATCCTTTTCTACATGAAAATGAGGTCTCTCAGTAGCCCAGTAAATGCAGTTGTGTTGACTCACAATTCCATTCAACTTAAAGCATGCCTAGTATAACCATACAATCATGTCGATGACGTTGACTTTTAATGCGCTCTGTACAAAAACTACTAACAGAATTCAAGCCTCCGATCTGAGTCATCTTTATTCAGTGCACTAAGAGATGTGGACTGTACGGTTTCCAATTTGGAACCTCCAGAATTCGTGGACACTTGGTTTACTTGTCCATACTCACACAACACTGCCATCGTGAGCATTCAAATGCGGCTAACAGTTTTCAATGTTCTCTTCATTCCGCGAAGATCGTAGCCTCTCGGTGCGCTCTTTATAGGTCTTTTGCACAGCGATGCCTTGAATTTTTCCCTCAATCGTTCGACTGTGAAGCAGGTTGGTGGTGGACGTCCATACTCGCATTTCCACGTACACTGCAACTCCGCAAAATTCTCAATTTTCTAGCTAGTACCACTTCAGTATCTGTTTGCACTGATCAAACGGCAACCCCACGTTTGCCATTTTGGCCACACACTGAATACACCTGGTGTCATGGGTAATTGGGTATACTGTCGAGTTCCAAAATACTGTACTACCATTTGTGGGCCTTCACAGTCTAACTCTAAACACTGAAAAACAACATGCTTTTCTATGGTCACAAAAGAAAGTGTGTATATATTGATCTGGGATACCGTTAGTGTTACAAAAAAAGAAAGTTTTATTTGTTTATTGTTTTAACAAAAATCTTTTCTTGCAAAATCAATTTAATTAAAAGCAGCGAGTATACAATGTCAATGAAATAATTGCCAACTTGTTAGAGGAATCAGGAATGAAATTTCATTTTTAAAGGTATATGTAGGAAGTTGAGTTAAATGACAAATTACTGAATAGATTTAATTAATAAGTCCCCATAATGATATAAATTTCTTACTCAGACTTTATAGAAGATATAACATACTAAATATACTAAACACACTAGACATACTAAACATACCAAAAACATTATATTTCATAATATACTACGTAGATTAACAATTTGCTATTAGTTAAGCATATTTTATAATATATAAAATTTTATAATATAAAATGCTTAAGTATGAAATAATATACCGTATATCATACTGTATATGATTTAATGCAAGATATACGGTACACCAAATACCACATATGCACACGATGACACAAAATAAAGGCATTTTGCTAAAAGGACTTTCTTTTTTTGGTGTGGTTCTGTTTGTAAACAGAGAGTGCTAAAATTGATACAGTATATTTAATGCTGTATAGAGGGTAATTTTTTTAAACATCTGACATTTTAAAAGGTTTGTAATTTTTTTATTGACTGAAATAAAAGCATGACATTTTTACTGTACTTTCTCTACACATGGGAAATTAGTCTCTAGCGCAAACATGCTCTATCTGATGGCCTCTTAGCTCACAATACTTACACGATAGTTTCGATGGAAGAGTCCTGTCCAACATATTTCCTGCGGTTATGATAAAGGAATATCATGGCCACCAACATCAACAAATGTGACCCGTGTGACTTTTATCCGTGGTGTTATTTTAAGACAGAGGAGTGTTTAAACAGAATCCACACGCAACAGAAGAACTGGAAGCATTAATTGAACAAGAAATTTCTCCGATTTCAAAAGATCCTCTGTCCAGAGTACTGCAAGATTTTGTACTCAATATATATTGTACTCAATATATATATATATATATATATATATATATATATATATATATGTACTCATATATATATGTACTCAATATATATATTATATATATATATATATATAATATATATATATGTACTCATATATATATATATATATATATAATATATATATATATATATATATATATATATATATATATATATATATATATAATATATATATGTACTCAATATATATGTACTCAATATATATATGTACTCAATATATATATGTACTCAGTATATTGTACTCAATATATATGTACTCAATAACGTGTTTATATTTGTATATTCTCTATTTTCTTAAAAACAAAACCATTCAGAGATCACTAATTGGTATTTCTTGCTTTTATGTAAAATTTTACAGTAAATTAGAAATTTGTTTATTATTTATCAAGCGTTATTTCCATACAAAGAGTGTTGTGCGGTGTAACGTGATTTTAAAGCACAATCTAGCGTAAGAGAATACTCTAGTGCAGTGCTATTCAAACTATTTTTTTGCTCGTACCCCTTGGACAATTTTATCAGTCACATGATATCCCCTTATCTTTATCCCTCAAATATTTATCCAGGAATCTAAAAAAAATAGAATCACAATTATATAATTTTCAGCATTACATATTGCGAATGCTGATATGAGTAAATAATGAGTAAAAAATGAGAGTAAATTACAGGTTATGTGACTTGTAATAACACACATACACAACGTATGAGTAAAATAGTTTATTAATGTAATTTAATATAAATTCTTTATTAATTAAAATAATTTAAAGAAATGAAAGGTGAACTGGATAGAGGACCTTATTGGTAACTAGCTATGACCAAGATTTGGCTGGTACCACTTTCAGGGCATTCTGGTACCACTAGTGGTACTGGTACCACACTTTGAATGCCACTGTTCTAGTGGATCTGCAACAAAGAATCTAATGAAGAAATTCGAAGAAACTGAAAGAATTTAAAAAGTCGCGTTGGTCGAGAGAAAACAGTGCGGACTTTGTAGAGCATCCAGCGAGTGCAAGTACTACTACGAGGCCTCACAGGTCGGTGAAACAACTCTTTCAGCAACTCTTTAAAACATTTGCCACACAGTCGGTGAAACAACTCTTTCAACAACTCTTTAAAACATTCGCGCGTGCACACCACCATCATCAGAAAGGACGTAAAGCTACTTCCGTACAAACTGCAAATCCAACAGCTTTTGAGATGGTGACAAAGATCAGCGAGTAGATATTTGTGCATCATTCTTGAATTTACCGAAAGAAATTCTGAGGTCATCTACAATGTGTGGTTTACAGACCGAGTCCATTTTCACCTTAATAGGTACGTGAACGAACAAAACTTGTCAGTGTGAACTTCCGAGAATCCGCACGAGGCCATCGAAAGTCACACATTCTCCGAAATGCTCCATATAATAGTCAATATATGAAAAAAAAGGCTGAATGTAAAAAAATTGCAACAAAAGCTTTTTTGCTGGATTTTGGTTTGTTGGGTCATACTGATGAACATACAAAAAGTCTATAGAAATCTAACCTCCGAAAGTTGTCATTTTCAAGATGGCGGCCTAGATGGCCGCCAATACCTTAAAATGGTTATAAGTCAGTTACTATTTATCCTAGAGTGATGATTTTGGTGTCTATACCTAGGTTTTAGGGATCAAGGAATCACATAAAACCAATTGAAGTAAATAAGTAATAAAATAATTAATAATAATAAATAAATATATAATAATAAATAATATAATAAATAAAAATAAAAATATTAAAATAAAATATATTAAAATATAAATAAATAATAATAAATCAAATAATAATAATCATTGAATAAAGTAATTAAAGTAAAACAATTAAACCAAACTTTCTAATTTCGTGATCAGTTGACAGCTGAAGCCATTGCCATGTAGCAATGACTTCGTCATCACAGATTGAATTATTCATTACTGTGATATGCACACTACACGACAGATGTAAGCAGACTGAAATTGAGTCGTAATACCTGTTTAGCGCATGCGCATTAACATTACATGTTTTTGTTTTATGCTCGTTCAGTGTGCAGTGGTGAAAATGTGGTCATGTCATGTGGCGAAAATGTTTTTGTGTTAACGTGTTTCATAACGTGTAACTAAGACAAGTAGACGCATCCATATTTTCGATTGATGAAATGTTTCTGTCAATTCAGTTTGATTAATATTCCTTTTTTTACTATTTCAGATCTTCAAGATGAGCAGGAGCAGTGATAATCAGAAGGCTTGTCCACTTTGTCGAGAGGAGATTGGAGAAAAGACACCGTTGTCATACGCAAAAAAGGGGCTGCTGGTATCAATGCAGCAAGTCATTTTGTTGTCACAAAATGAAGACCTTTCACTGACAGATGTTCTCAGCTATGATCTAAGCACATTCCCTCCTGCTCTGTTTGAAGCAACGCACGTCATTCGCAAAGCAGACAAACCGCAGCTTGCTGATGCTATAGCCGATCATGTGAATTCATCTGATGTGATCAAGAATACAATTTCCATCACTGATCATTATGTCCTAGATGGAGGCTCCCTAATTCATCGTGTGTCTTGGAAAAGTGGAAAACTTATGGGGCCATTGCACAATCATACGGGGATTTCACACTTCGGCATTATGGGAGGGATACAGTGGTTTTCGATGGTTATGATAGAGCGCCAACCATAAAAGACAATACTCACCCAAGGAGAGGGGATAATGTGCACCCAGTCATCAAAGTCACATCCGATTCCGAATTCACGGGAAAAAAAGTTGAGTTTCTCTCTAGGGATGAGAATAAACAATCACTGATAAACCTGATCAGTGAAAATTTAACAACTAGAGGCTGTAAAGTCAGAAATGCAACTGGTGATGCTGATGTAGACATTGTAATGGCAGCAATACATGCTGCAAAGTGCCAGTCCACGACTTTGGTTGGGGGGACACAGACCTCCTAGTTCTCTTACTATGCCATACATCTCAGGCTGAAAAAGATCTCTATTTTCGCTCTGATAAACAATCCAAGTCAAAAATTCATGTTTACCACATAAACATTCTGAAAGAGCAATTGGGCAGTAAAGTGTGCATTCAACTACCATTCATTCACGCTTTCACAGGATGTGACAGTACGTCTAGGATATTTGGGATCGGGTAGAAAAACGTTTTTCAGAAACTTGTAAAAGGCGACTCCACACCGAACAACTGTGCCGATGCATTCAGTAAACCGAAACAGACATGCACCAGAATTGAAGAATTGGGTACTAAACTTATGGTTACCCTCTTTTCTGGCAAACCATCGGATACACACGTTTCACTAAGGCATTCTACGCTTAGTAGAAAGGTAATATCCGCCAAAGTATTTGTGACACCAGAGCATCTTCCTCCAACGGCTTGTGCCACAAAGTATTACTGCCTCCGCTCGTATTATCAGACAATGGTCTAGTTGGGGAAGGATGCTGGTATGTCTCCAACAAATTGGGGTTGGAGTCTAGATAAAAATAATCTACAACCCATCATGATGAAAAGAACCCTGCCCCAGGAACTCTACTCAAGATCATCCATTGTAATTGCACAACTGGCTGTAGCACCCAACGTTGTAGCTGCAGAAAATATGGACTTCCATGCACCCCTGTATGTGGACAATGTCAAGACAATTGCTGCGACAATCCCAACAATGGTGTCTTTGAGGAAGATGACAGTTATAACTAGTGACAACGTCAGGAGGTCTCACAATGGGTAATTGGGTATAAAACTGTATTGAATTTAGGTAATGTTACATTTTCTGCTGCAGATTACAGGTCATGCATTGTTTTTACATATAATATTAACCTGATGTTATTTAATTTGGTTTTATGCGATTCCTTGACCCCTAAAACCTAGGTATAGACACCAAAATCATCACTCTAGGATAAATAGTCACTGCTTTATAGTCATTTTAAGGTATTGGCGGCCATCTTGGCCACCATCTTGAAAATGACAAGTTTTCGTAGGTCGGATTTCTATAGACTTTTTGTATGTTCATCAGTATGACCCAACAAACCAAAATCCAGCAAAAAATCTTTTGTTGCAATTTTTTTTAGGGTCAAACCATATATTGACTCGACTAGTATGTTGTGCTGTATCAAGTACAGGGATTATCAGCTCTGTTTTTCATGAAGATGCGGTAGATGCCGTATCCTACTTTAAATTCTTTTGGAAAAATTCCACTCTCTTTCTTCAATAAATGGAATATAAGTTTTGAGGACACCTTTTGTTTTTACAAGAAGATGGAACGAGACCAACCACGTACGACAAATCCAGTGTTGGATTACCCATCTGAACCCAGTACCAGATTAACGTACAAGCCACCTCGGCCCGAGCCTAGTGCCCTGACCATACAGGGGCCCACCGGCCACCCAAGTAAAAAAGTTGTTTTATATTTTTTTATTATCTTTTTTTATCGTTTTATTTTATTATTATTATTTTTTTTTTCTGCAGATATCAATAAAATGGCTGAACTAAGACAAGCATAAAAGTGGTGCTTCTAAAAGAAAAAAGAAACAACAGCAAATACAAGAATTGAAAAAAGTAGCTTTTGGTTTATTAGAGTGGTTGAAAGAAACTACTGTAACAGACAAGCAAAATCAATCAACTTCAGAGAGCAACAAGTCTTGTAATCCTAGCAATGCTTCAGTAGTGGATCAAAATCAAACAGAGAACAATAAAGCATCCACTTCCAGCACACCAGGTAATAGTGTGTCTCGTGATCTGAATACGAATGAAGAGATCCTAACAAACACCGGTACAAATCTAGAGTAGGCCTATCTGTTTTAGACACTCGTAATTTAGAAATTGGTTCTGTAACTGACATTTACAGTGATTTAGATACTGAAAATCCTCTTCCAAGTCTCAAACCTAGACATTACTATTCCCGATGATCCTGCGCTCTGGCCAACATTGATACCCCATTACTTATGTGATATGTTAATATTAAAGAAAATTAAAAATGTCTATGGAAATCTGTCATCTTCAAGGCAGATGGATGGGAATAAGTGTCGTGTGTTTAACACCTCCAATTTCTACCGTAAAATGAGTAATGGTGAGTTAGGATTGGATCAAGTACCTTTGTGAATATGTGATAATAAAAATTATGTAATTTTGTTTATGAATTTCATGATTTTGTAGAGTATGAGGGGGGGGGGGGCCCAAATATTACCCGGGCCTAGGGCCACGCTAAACCTTATAAATCCGGTCCTCTCTGAACCCCGCAGAGATCGTGCAATCTTAGATCGATTTCATGGCCGATTTGGGTGCGGATGGTCTTGGCCTCCGGACCGCCATAGGGATTCCTCAAGGACAATATGTACAGAAACAACACTCTCACAATTCCAGATTTGAAGGCGGAAATGAAGTCGGTCTTTGAGAACATCAACCAGGCGACTTGCCAGAGTTATATAGAAAACTTCAAAGGATGTTTTGAAAGGAGTCTTTAACGGAAGGCTGTCACATGGAGTATGCGTTTACATGGGAAAAAAAAATCCAAAGTTACGTGAAAATAATATCTGAGAAATTTAATATTTATACGTCAAATACTTCATAACATGAATTAAAGAATACAAATTGTTTCTTTTTCGATGCCATATTATATATATATATATATTAATATATATATATATATATATATATATATATAGCTTAGTTGTCAGGGGGCCAAGACTTTTTAACCGATTGCCGGTCAGATATGATAACCACTACACCGGCATCTGACCGGCAATCGGAAGATCCCGGGTTCGATTCCCGGGTGGTTACCTCATTTTTTCATTTGTTCGTTCTCCCTCCTCATCTTGCGCGGGTTATTCTTCTATACAAGCGTCGTTCTTTACGTTAATTATACTGCGTGTTCTTTGCAGTTGAAATGTGTGTGTATATATATATATATATATATATATATATATATATACACACATTGTGTATATATATTGCGTGTGTGTATATATGTTATAACCCCTCCGTCTATGGCCCTGGGGTGGTTCGAATCGACGGGGGTTCTGGTTGGGAGGCAGCAACGGATATTTTCTCGCGGTACTTTTCTTCTATAATATTCTAATTTCTTTCTCTCGCTATAGGGTCGACAGTTGTTAATTCTTCTCTTTCTATAATACTCTGATACTTTCTCTGACGGTTCGCCGATTTTCTTTTTATATAACTTATCGGGAACTATTTTCTCTATTTACTAAGTTCTCGGAAGAGAGCCCAACTCGAAGGAGAAAATAAAAAGTTTCTCTCACTGTAATTTACTTCTAAAAATGTACAGGTAGTGCTCTGAATTTACAGGGGTAGGGGTTCGACCTCTTTCGACCATGGCTCAGGCCGGAATCTAAAAATTTAAGGAGGCAAGGGGCCTCTGCCCCCTCCTCGCAGCGAGGCTGCTAACAAGGGAGTCTCGTAGTAGTGACCAAAGAAGAGTGAAGTAATGAAGTGACATTTACAATTACATGCTTTATACATATAGTCTAAATTTTGGGGGAATGCAGTTTGAAGGTCAAGTTTCCCCCCTTTTAAACACACGATCAGATGAAAGATTCCAAATAAAAATTATAAAAAACAAAATAAAACCTAATCGTATTTTCGCCGAGTATACATTTCTGAAGGCGATATAATTTCGTAGTAGTACATCAGTGCAATCTAAGTACATCATTGAGTACGTTGAAATTTTGGTTCATTACAATTACCAATTAATTCAATTCGCTTATTATCGTTAATTATCGTTATTAAAGTACATTACATTATATTAAATTATTACATTTAATTACAATTTTATTAAAGTACATTACGTCGTTTACAATTCGTACAGTGTTTTTATATTTATATATGGTTATTATATATGGTTATTATATATGGTTATTAGTACAACACAAAGTACATGGGCACATACGAGATAATTTATACACAACATGACACACATGATTATAAGTTATAAATCTGAAATCAGAGGGACAAGAGGTCTTTCGTTTTCAGATGTTCGATTTATACTGCGATGAGCGGAATGTGATCACTTGCCTCAGCATTTTCGAGTTCATTGCGGGAGGCGAAATAATTAAAAGTAAAAAGTAAAAAAATAAAAAAATATATACGAGAACGTATTTGCGCGTTTTCGAACGAACAGATACGAATGCATAAAGTTTTGCATTTCATAGACTGACACGAGTAAAATGAATATTTAATAGAATTGATATAGGATAATGGTCAAGATAAGATATGGACGGATGGGCGAATATGGTTGAATGATAATATTTATACTACATAACACCACAAATAAATAATGACGTATAGAGAATGAAGTTTTTTTATATTAAAGAATTTACCATACATTGAACACGGAAAATGTCCAAATACTAAACACGTGATTCAGTGTTCAAGGTATGGAAACCGTGAAGGAAATTTAAGTTATTTTATGACGTCATAGTGTATAAGTCATTATTGGGAGGATTTAAAAGAAACGAATTAGAGACAAAGAGTGGGTATTAAGGACTAAGAAGTACAACTACTGGTTCCAATCATGTTATATGCAATGTGTATGCATAATCTAGGGACGAGGGTGAGATGCAAAACAACAATAATTAATTATAATAAATTCTATAACAAATGAAAAATGGA
The DNA here is from genome assembly GCA_023014485.1 of Bathynomus jamesi. Classification (NCBI taxonomy): domain Eukaryota; kingdom Metazoa; phylum Arthropoda; class Malacostraca; order Isopoda; family Cirolanidae; genus Bathynomus; species Bathynomus jamesi. Next base: position 87,707 of record JAJOZX010011112.1, on the reverse strand, counting down.
AAATGGATACGACTAAACCATAGAAATGGTAGATCGTAGGGTTGTGACACAAACAAAAATAGAAAGCTACAAATAAAATTTTTATCCAAAATCGCATCAGGCGATTTTGGTTTCTCATGTGAAAATGAATATGGATTATTCATTGTTCATTTTTACACACACACACACACACACACACATATATATATATATATATATATACACACACACACACACACACACACACACACACACACACACATTGTGTATATATACTGCGTGTATATATATATATAAAAGTTTATTTCTATTTTAAAAAAAAGATCTTAATATTTTGGACCCGATATTACCAGTATCATCACTCATTTCTTCATCGTAACTTTTTCGATAAATTTTAGTTCGAACTGACGCCTTCTCTCGAACACTTTTTCCCCCTTTTTTTTTTTCACTTCGATAGGCCTAAAGTCGAAGGGATGAATCGGGAGTTCGTATTTACCATATACTAATACACTTGTCAAAAGAATTACAGGCTATTAGATGCCAGGATTTCCTCTCTACGAAATTGGATTTGAAAAGGGTTAATCCTAATAGATATACGATTTTTAGTTGGTTGTTTTTTATGTTTCTCGTATTTGTTATGACGTCAGGTATATCGTTATAATAATAATATTCAATTTCTATAGTTATCAGTTCATCTAATTGGGTATCTCGTGTTAGTAATAATTAGGTAAGAGGGCCAGAAAGTGGAATAGTCTGTAGAGTTCAGGGCGGCTAATACGGCCCATTGCTCTAACTCCTGTATTATCATCATCGGAATTCGAATTCCCCCACCTCAGTACCTTCATTTTGATTATGGAAAAACAGTGTTGCATACTGAGTTTCGAATACTGGCGGTATCTTGTATTGCAACGACTTCTTTTTCAAAACACTGTACTCCCAAAACCGCATTTTTAAAAATTTTATTTGGATGTATTTTAATGAACAAATATTACAAAGAAAAATTTGATTTACCAAATCTTAAACAGTTTGGATTATACTGTAAATATATATGTATTCACAGAGAGTTGAAAAAAGTTAATATACACCACTAACATTGCGCAATATTTGTTTAAGAAGAAAGCAAACTAAGCAAAGATGAGTTATTACGCTGAGGTGAATGAAAGCAACGAATTATTGATAATTACAAGATAACACCTGGCGAAGGTTTGTGTGAACTGACAGATTTCACCACAGGACAAATTGTTGGCCTTTGGGAAGGTATGTGTACAGTAGAGAGGATATTTCACGTCGGTTTCGTATTCCAATGTCAACCATTAACATATTGATTGTGCAGTTGAAGACAACCCGCAAGACAACAGTTGCTATGCGTCCTGGCCGTCCAGGTCAATCACAGAGAACGTTACGTGTCCTCAGACGAAGTGCAGAGGTGAAACCACGACAAATTGCCGATGAACTAGGAATGCAGGTAGGAGTTAGTTCGAGAACGGTCAGAAGATATTTCTACACTGTGGGCTATTACTGTTGGGCAGCTAGAAGAAAACCCATGCTAACCCCTCGCAACATTGCTCGTTGCAATCAATGGGCAGCACCGATGAAGAACTGAGACTCTGAGTTTTGAAGCACAATAATATTCACAGACTAGTTCCGATTTGCCTCATTTTCGGACAGTGGGCGTGTGTGAGTACGGAGACGTCCATCACAGGAATTTTCACAGAAGTACCTGCAGGCTACAGTGAAACAGGGAGGTATTTCTATTATAGTGTGGGCTGCCATTTGGAGCACAGGACGATCAGAACTGGAGCGATGCAAGAACCGTCAATTCAACAAAATATCACAGTATTTTGGAGTGGGGCCTGCTACCACTTTATGCCAATGGTAATCTGTCTCTATCATTTACACTTTGTTCATGGAAGATGGTGCCCCTGCCCACACAGCTCGTGCAACTTGGAGGTGGCATGAAGCCCATGGCATCGCACGCCTACCATGGCCAGGTCAATCACCCGACATGAATCCCATAGAACACCCGTGGGACATGCTGAACAGGGCACTGAGGAGACGTTCATCCAGGGAAGCCGTAATTACGGCTCTCAAAGAGGAATGGGCTAAAATACCCAAAGATGACATTAAAAACTTAATCGTTGGAATGACCCAGCGTGTTTCAGCTTTGCACAGGGGCAAAGGGAAAAGGGGTGCAACACAGTTCTAAACTGATTGTTTTGGTGGAATTACATATAGTGTTGTAAAATTATTGTTCAGTAATAAAAATAAATATCGAAACTGCGTCTATTTACTTTTTGTCAACTCTCTCTCTCTCTCTCTCTCTCTCTCTCTCTCTCTCTCTCTCCTCTCTCTCTCTCTATATATATATATATATATATATATATACATATATATATATACACACATACACACACGAACGGTGGTTTGGACGTTTTCAAGCACCCTTCATTACAACAAGATGATACAGGTATATTCATCATTTTACACAGATATGTGTCCCAGTATACAGGGTGTTTCAGGTCGACCCTAGAAATATGGAAATATGGAAATATGGAATTACTATGACAAATACCAAATATAAACTACAAATTCCGCCAATTTCCATATTTCTAGGGTCGACTTGAAACACCCTGTATTTCATAAGCTTCCACGTAGTCATCCTTTAACAACAATATACTTTTGCCATCGTGTTACCAACTTCTTTTTATGCCGTCCAGCCATAATGACTCATACGCATGCAAGAAACAATCCGGCATAATGAAACATTATCTGCGTGTTCATTGATATGACGGTAATGAAGATGTGAAAACGGCTGTATGACGATGATGCCATAACACTCCGACGGAGTTTTTCGAGGATGCCATAAAGAAGTTTGTGACACGCGAAGGGTGACTACGTGGAGGACTGAAAGATATATTGGAGCAGATTTTGGTGTAAACTAATGAATATAGCTGTATTAGTCCTATTGCAATGAAGGGTGTCTGATAGAAACTTTCAGCCCACCCCTCATATATATACGTGTATATATATATATATATATATATGGGATAGAACTCAGAATGGTCCCTTGAGATTTTTTACGATACACACAGACCGTGCATGGAACACTATAGTTTTTCTTTTTCATGATGTTAGCCCGACGTAGGCAACGGGTCACTCGCAAAGAGGCCCCCAAAATATAGCTTCCCTCACCAGCTATCTGCCAAGCAGATAGGATCCTGTCCCAAAGCTGGATCATATCTGCTTGGCAGATAGCTTGTGAGGGAAGCTACAGGGTGAGCGAGAAGTCCCTGCACACCTGTTGCCACTTCCAACACAGTGCACTTCTTGCAGGTGCACCCTGTATATTTTTGGACAAGTAATATTTATTACATGTACTTTATAACAACTGTATATTCGATAGATAGTAAAGTTCATAAGTGGTGTTCAAATCAAGACCAGTTCAAATCGGATTTGTCTCTTCACTTGCGTTACTTCACACACACACACACACACACCATATATATATATATACACTGAGCAGCAGAAAAATCGGCCCACTTGGACTATCGCGAAAGGCAAAAAAGTGGGCAAGCTTCTGTTTATAAAAGTTTTAAAATTCGAAAATTTAGTCTATGAGGACATTAAAAAATCTTCAAACACCTACTTAATACAATTTGTTATCCAAAAATACTGTACAAAAAATTGTAACTCAAAAACCAAAGATTTCGACAAAAAAAAAAATTTGAAAAAAAACAATAAAACAAAAACAACAACAACTTGTGATCCAGGGTTAATAAGAGATGTTGCCTCCCCTAACTTGAATGACTGCAGCCATTCGTTGATTCATCCCATGAATGAGATCGACGATCACACCCTGTGGGATTCCCTCCCACTCTTCAGTTAAAGCTTGTTGCAGCTCCTGGTAGAGTGTTAGGGGCTACTAGATGAGCCCTAAGATGCCGTCCCATCGTGTCCCAAAGATGTTCTATGGGGTTCAGGTCCGGACTTCGGGAAGGCCACTCGATTCGACAAATTCTAGCTTCGTCAAGGAAATCGCTAACGACTTTTGCCGCATGGGGTCTGCGTTATCGTGCTGTAGAAGGAAGTCTTCGCCAACGAAAGGAGCAAAAGGGACCACATGCTCCAGCAAGATCTCTTCCACGTATCTTGCGGACGTCAGTGACCCACTACCAACAACGACGAGCTCTGTGCGCGAGTTTGAAGTGATACCAGTGGCGTGTACTCCTAAGACGCAAGGTAAGCATTGCTTACCCTATAAAAATTATTCCCTTCCAAATTAAAATATCTTTGTTTAGTTAACATATTATTTATTTTAATTGTATATAGAGCATTCTGCATTTTTTTTATTTAGTCTCAGTGAATTTATACCTGCTGTAATAGGAGTCCAGACATTTGAAACTTGCAAGACGGTCGTTTGCCGCTTGAAAATCTGTCCCTCAAATACGCAACATTCAATTTGCATTAACCTCGTTCCGCCTCTTGCAGAATAAAATGATATGCCACTGCCAGACGTAAGATGAAAACTATTAATTTAACTTATGTTACTCCCCTTTTTTTCCAAATCCATGTAAATAAGATTCAGATCAATCTAATATGCCGTGGAAAGCATTCTGATGCTAGAATGTCCCCTCAATAATATTTGTTGTTAAATTGGAAGGGAATAATTTTTATAGGGTAAGCAATGCTTACCTTGCGTCTTAGGAGTACACGCCACTGAGTGATACCACCCCAGACCATGACTGAGCCTTCTCCAAAAGCAACCCTCTCCGTAAAAGTGCACGGGGCGAATCTTTCTCCTGTTCTTCTCTACACTCTTTCCCGTCCATCAGATGTTCAAAGATTAAATCTTGATTCGTCCATGAACAATACTCATCCCCATTGGACCAAAGATCAATTTACATGCTCACGAGCGAAAGTAAGACGAGCATTGCGGTGGTGTGGGAGCAATTCTGGGCCCATTGCTGGACGTCTAGCATGTAAACCACTTTCCATAAGTCTCCTTCTAACGGTTCGCTCCGATACAATGACGTCTCGAGACATTTCCAGCTCATTGCGGACGTTTGTCGCAGTAGGGTGTGTCAATTTTAGGGAGCAAAGTGAAATCTTTAGATTTTCAAAGACTACTAGTGACCAAATGATGCATTTTTATGTGTTAAATCGAAATATGGCTTTAAAATCCAGATATGACCACTCCTAGCTATTTATATTTGAAGTTGAAGTTTACGAAAAATCAGCAATTTTTGCAAGTATTTTTTTATTGTATATAACTACATTTTACATATATTACATACAATTAAAGACATTTTGATTGTATTTCAATATTAAAACTTAGAAATATAGATAGGTTTCTTGAACTTTGCCAAGGATGCCATGTCTGCCTTGCTCTTGTTCCTGGACATGAGCTCCCTACTGGCCACCTGGCTACTGATGTACGCCTCCCTCCTCTCTTGTGAGTAAACGCTGAGCTGCTTCAGTTGTCATCCTTACACACCTCTCTCCTGACTGTGTGTGTGAGGGCCATGCAGGAACTTCCATTGGTCTATCTAGAAACTCCTTGATTGCAGCAGTGGTGAGGAAGCAGGTCAGAGGAGGCTCAGTCATGCCAGAATTCCAGTCAATAAGCTCCGAGAGTTTGGTGGCATCTGGATTGATGTCAGGAGTCTTCCTGGGTCTGATACTGCAGTCTCCTACCTGTGTGTCCTCATCTCCTTCACCTCTGATTTCCAGTATCCTCTTCACTGCCTCCCTCCTCTCCTCCTCCACCCCACTGCACAGCATGGCCTGGAGCACAGCCTCAGAGTGTGCATACCAGGCTGATCTCTTCACTGTAGGCATCACTATTCCTATCACCTCATTCTTCTGACTTCTGAGCAGCTCCAGCTGGTACAGTACATGCCTGGGACCCTCCACCCAGCTGTGATTTAACTTGATGTTGAACCAGTTTGGCATGTAGACTCCCACTATGAATTGCACAATTATCCTCAGATTCTTCAGGTTCCTACCCTTCAGCCCATGTTTGGAAATCCACAATCTGCAGAACCTTAGAGCCGTGGTGACCCACCTACTGTGACAGACTGGCCCAATCTCCTGGAGAGCTAGACTCTGAGGTACCTCTCCCGGTCTGATGGCAGTGATGATTCTGTAGCCATATGATTGGTCTGTGTTGAGGTCCTTGACTACCTCCTGACTGAGATGGGGTAGAGGAGAACCAACAGTGATCCTCGTGAAGTTTGGGTTGATCTCCAGCTCAGTGGCAGTGTCTAACATCTTCCCTAGGGGCCCAGACCACTTGTTGTTGCTCATTGTCTTGCCATCCAGTGCAGTCACCAGGTGTCTGAGACTCAGCTCCCCAGTGTGCAAGTCACAGACAATCCACACCAACTTCCTGCTAAACTTGGCCTCCACATAATGCATTACTCCTCTATCCCAGCCAGTATTCACATTAGTACTGTCACCTATGGCCAAAAGGGTCTGGTCTGCTCCTCTCTCTCTTAGCCAGTTCACCGGATGATCAGCAATGACCTCAGCATGACTTCTCTCCTCTGCAGCTTCCTCTGGTACAAAATGCCACAAATATTTCCCACCTGGTTCATTACACACTGCGTAGTGTTCTTCCTTAATGAGGCCAGGAAACTGCCTGTCACTGACCTCAGCTTCCATCATCACTTTGGTGTCGCAGCCTCTGGTATGAAGTCTTCGTCCTCCTCTCTCCTCCCTGCCTACTCCAGTATATCTCCAGTCTTCTCCAACTCCATCTCCAGCAGTGACTCCTCCCTCAACGCCTCTTCTTTCTTGGCTGACTCCTCTACCTTCCTCCTCCTCTTCTCCTCGGCCTTCCTTCTCTGCTCCTGTCTCTGCAGCACTGCTTCCTGTCTCCTGGTCTCAGGGTGATCAGCTAGACCCATCTGGTGTGCCCCCACACTTCCCACCTTTTCTCTCTGACCTTTAATGAAGGCAAGCTCCTGCACTGGTATCTTCTGCTCGCTCCTGCAGCTGCAGTCAATATGAACCTCACTGTTGCAGACAGGGTTGCACCCAAGCTCACTGCAGCTCCTGATCACACAGTGACAGGTCAGGATGTCCACCAATTTGTCCAGTTTTATCATGAACCTATCTTTGACCTCTAGCTTCACATTGCCAATGGACACCTTCACTGCCTCATCCCACAGTGCCTTCACTTTAGCCCTGATCCTGACCTCAGTGTTGATTACAGGTCCTGTAAATAGAGCGTTGGCCTTTCTCCACTGAGCCAGTAGCCCTGGAACAATGCCGTTGTTAATCAGGTCATTAACTGGGTAATTCCTCTTGTCTTCCTCACTCATATCTCTCCTCAACAAACCATACCTCAGCAGATCTCTGGCTGTGGGCAGCTCAGCAGGGGAAGTTCCCTCCCAGTCCCCACCAAATGACTTAGGTGACAACTTGATTTGCTTCGGGTTCTGATTTCTTTCTGACTCATCCTGTGGACCTGTGAACAAAAGAAATGTCATTGAAATTTAGATAGGCCTACTGATTATGATTACATAAAATTAAGTTAATTGATTTTTTTAATATCTTCCTATAAGCTCAGATAAAAGGTTGTGTTGTTATAGGTACAAGACTTAATTATTCAAAGTAATGACAATTTTATATATCTATTATATCAAAATATATGGAAAGTTTGGGTCACACATAACATTTCGAATAATTTGAATTACACAATATTTACATTACGAAGTAATCAAAATTGTCAAAAAGGAGGGAAAACACATGCATTCACAATCAAAACTCCAGCATTTGTGACTATGTGAAACTTAGAAACCATACTGCACACCAAAAATAACCAAAGTTGACCACACATATCAATGGTACATTGATATACGATGCCACAGTCATATTTAGGTTATATTTCAAACCTTTATGGTCAAATATAAGTAGGTAAATGGCTTTTTTTAACAACACTAAAGATATTTCTAAGTTTGCTAGATAATATGACATCATTTGAGCATTAGTAGTTTTTGAATTGTTGACTTTACTAAAATTGACACACCCTCTTGTGGCAGTCAAGCGACGATCTCGCAAAACACTCAAGACGATGAAACGATCGTCACGGGCAGATGTGCAGTGCGATCTTCCAGATCCTGGTCTTCTGGTGTACTCTCCTGTATCCACATAACGTTGGTAGACACGTCGAACCGTTGTTCTTGGAATTCCTAGCGCATCGGCAACGTAACGCTGGCTCCGACCATCTTCAATTAGGGCGACGACGCTTGCGATGTTCACGGCACTCAAATCCATTGTAAATGTCCAATTCTGAAACCCAAAAGAATTAGAAGTCTATCTATTACTAAACGCAAATGCCTACTCCCACTAGTGGAAGAAAAATGTGGCACTAGCAGTCTAAGAGTAACTGAATGTCAGACTGTCGAATTCTTAAAAGAAGTCGAAAATTCGTTACAGCTAGTGTGTTCGCAGCTGACGTTTTGTCTCGTTATTTGGTTGTCTCATTCTCATGGACTATATTTTCGAATTTTAAAACTTTTATAAACAGAAGCTTGCCCACTTTATTGCTGTGTGTGTGTGTATGTATGTATATATATATATATATATATATATATATATATATTATATAATATATATAATAATAATAATAATAATGTGGGCAGCACTAAATAAAGGTTGATCCGTCACCCTTTTGGTTTACGAATCCCGCTTTTCTGCAGTAGTTGGCTACGCTGATTCATTAACCCAAAAAACACTGGTTTCAAAGATATCCTTCAAGCCACTCAACTGCCACATCGTGTTACTTATATACGCTGCTGCACATAAATAATGGAACTGACCTCTGTCACGAGACCACGAAGCGAAAAGGGTACAACACAGTAAACCGCAGTGAATGAAGCTGAATTAGGTATCTGCTGTGGAGAGCCCACCGCAGCAACATAGCAGCTGCAGGAGCGACGGTGGGGCTGCAGCCCAAGGATTGAGGGGGGGGTGTCAAATCCCCTGTCCACATTAGTGCATCCTATCGTCTAGCAGTCTTATAAACTAGGTTAATTCCATCATTTATACACAACACACTGACATGTAAATGATTTGAAAGATATCTTTGAAATAAGTTTCACCAACCCTAAAAAAAATGGTTTCGAACACTTCATATATTTCCTACAGTATTTTTCTGTATATTACGTTTAATAATAAGACAACAGAAAGAAGAATGTATAGTAATAAAAATCACAAAAAAATTCTTACCCACATTTTAATACCCTTCCAATAACACAACAGTCTCTCCCTCTCTCTCTCTCTTCCCCTTCCCCTCCCTCTTTCTCCCCCTCTCCCTCCCTCCCTTCTTTCTCTTCTCCCTCCCTTCTCCTCTCCCTCCCTCACTTCCCCTCTTCCTCTCTCTCTCTCTCTCTCTCTCTCTCTCTCTCTGTATCTATGCTTCTTACAGCATACACATAAATGGCTCAGATTCATTTCATATATTTTATCACTGCCTCTCATAACAAATATTATTACCATATATATGAATAGAAAGTTTTAAAAGTCTTTTCATTGCTTCTGGGAAAAAGGGGCCACGATAGGCCATGATAAAAATTGTGATGAAAAAAACTAGGACGCATGATTTCCCATGCGGACCATTAATTTATACCATGGTTCATTGACTCGCTGACATGGTTGGCTAAGCAACCATAGATTGTACAATCAACCATGGGGAAAATGGAAATATATTATTCCTTTATATAATTCCAATCACTTTTATCTCTTGTTAATTTCAACAAACACAGATAACGAGTGTAATGTGAGGATCCAAACTTCATATACATATATATATATATGAGAGAGAGAGAGAGAGAGAGAGAGAGAGAGAGAGAGAATTACAAGGGGTTACAAAGACAAGACGAGGCCTCAAGGACCTTTCGTCCACTCGGGAGGTTCCTCTTATTAAACTAGTTCGTTTTTTAATTATTCTAGCAGTAACAAGAAAATTGGATAGAAAAGCGTAAGGTTCTCACCCCACCCTCCATTCCCTCCTCGCCAGAGGCGGGTACGGTAAAAGGTTGAAAAAAATACCTTGACCCCGGAAAAGTAGCCAAGGAAATTTGACAGGAAAGAGGAGAATATATAAGCTAGCTCAACAATTACGCTATGTACACATAGAACTCGTACATTAGAGAGCACCGTTGTATAAACTAACTAATAATATATTCGTGCTGATCTTATAGCAACTAATAATTAATTAATTGGTATAGTCACAAAAACTTCGAACATATGGCTTGATTTTATAAAAAGTATTTACAGCTCTATTTACTGAGGTACCGGTCCAACAAAGACCACAAGGCCCACTCCAGGCTACTCGCAAAAGGATTAAGAGAAGAGGTAAGGGCTAAAACTCTCCATGTCTACACCCATGTACGTGCAAATCCATCATATCAGCAGTGACGAAAGGCTTGTACAGGAAAGGAGTTGAGGAATTGAGGATAGATATCAGATTTTCTACACCCTGCCCTTACCCGTCACGTGCATCCAACCACCCAAGAGAAAGAAGAGAGAAAAGAAATCGTAACGAAAGAAATGCAACTCTACCTCACCTAGTCCATGCCATGCATTTTTTTTGTTCGTTATCAAATGACGTATTTCTACAAAATACTTATCTACTCTATTATTAAACATATTAAGAGGCAGGCAAATGTATGAGCTTGTTTTCTATAATTGGGTGTCTGTCATGCGTATGTGTCTGCCAACTCTTTGAATGTCGCCAAGTTTTAACTTGGGTCTCCCGCTGTGAAATGTGTTTATGTGGTAAGTGATATATTGGGTCGTTCATACTTCGCGGTGTTGTGCAACCACGAGAGTAGAAAAAATCACTTTCCGACGGGGAATATCAGTGGGAAGACTCCGTGTACTTGTCCCTGATGAAGTATGAAAGTGTTTTGTGGTCACCCGTTTGTTGTTACGGCGAATTTAAGAGTCTCCCACTTTGATGTGTTTATGGGGCAAGTGATATAAATAAGTTGCTCAATGGGTGAGCGCGTTATGTGGGCAGAATGCAACCAGAGACGTCTCTCTGAGTTGGAGAGGAGGTATAATATAGTAAATATTCAAACAAACTCCTGCGGGATTACCTTATAATACTATTTTTAAAAGCTTATTTAATCGATTTTTAAATCATGTTATATGTGGGGCCAGTCTTAAATCCTGAGTGTATTCAAAACTTTGTATAGCCTATTTTTAAATATATTTACACATTGGCTTGAGATGACCTCTGAGGGAAGTTGATTCCAGATATTAACTATTTTGAGAAAAAATTACCACAGGGGGAGGTACAGATATTTCTCAGACACGGCAGAAAAAGATTTATGGCACCACGTTGGTCACCTAAACTTCGTTTAATAATAAAGGAATTTAACTATAATTAAATACTAAAGCAAGGTAAATTAAATATATTACATTAAATATGAGAGCACCGAACCCTACTGTATATCACTTTACTGGTGAGTTAATTTCACTGCAAAACAAGTTTTCAGAACCACTAACACTTGACACTCAATTATACGCGTGTAATCACGACGGACAATAGGTGGCGAGAGAGAGAGAGAGAGAGAGAGAGAGAGAGAGAGAGAGAGAGAAAATTTTAATGAAATTGAAACCGATATTTTTAACCAAAGCCTAAGTTAAAAAAAAAGTGTATCAGTAAATCGAAAAAAAATTATTTATACATTGATTACTTATTAGTGTTCAATATACAATGAGAATTGTGGGTTGGGTGACTCGTGTAAACTGCAATGACATATTTAATACTAATCGCTACATGTGTACTATGCATGTAAAGGCAAAAAAAAGGCTCGAGGAAGGCGAAATAGAGCCAATTCTCAACTAAACGTTGGTTAAATGAATCATTTGAAGTCTTGAAGAGTTAAAAAAATTAGTTTATCTTCCCAAGTATAAAAATCAATATAGTTAATGAGAATTAAAACATTTATTGGATCACCTGAAGATCAGGGCCCCCAGCCTTCTTTAGTTAGCCTTATAAGGCTACAGTAACTAACGAAAATATCACGACCTAACCTAACCAATCGTTAGGTTAACTGTACGCCTTTGACGATTGGTTAGGTTAGGTCCTGATATTTTCGTTAGTTAGCCTTATAAAGCTAACTAAAGAAGGCTGGGGCCCTGACCTTCAGGTAATCCCATTTATTAATACCAAAGTATATAAGCTGTTGAATTAAAATTTCTATCGATACTGTTTGTTTGTTTGTGGAATTGAAAATAAACCAAATTTTTAATTGAAGTTTGATTAAATTTTTAACTTTGAATTGGAATTTTAACCCTGACCTTGATTTTTGTATTTCTATTCTGAATGTTGTGCGTTTAATTTTGACCGATTCAAAATTTTATTTTTAATTTTTATTTTTACTTTCATCGTGACTTCCCTGTTTCACTTTTGAACAAAAATATTACTAAAATTGGAAGCAAAAATACGAAGCTAACAGCAAATTCACTATTAAAAATCAGAGCCAGTTAACTTCACAAACAACGTCTAAATTAAAAAGTCCATAAAAAATGAAATAACGTTTAAATAAAATCGCGTCACCTTCAATTTTCGAAAAGAATTAAGTATTTGTTTTTCATTCAAAACACAGGTATCCTCCGTTAGTTAGCGAATCGTAAGTTAACGAGGTTTTAAATTATCCCATTTTTTTTAACCAAAATGATGAGATACACAGTGTATATGGCAATTACAGATCTGGAGAAAGCGTATGATGAAGTTAAGAGATCTGCTTTGTGATAAATGCTGAGAATTTATGCTGTCAGTGGTACTGTAAGTCATGAAATATAGTGAGAAGTTTTTATGTGGGTAGTACTGCTTATTTAAGAGTTCAGGATGAGTTGAGTGCCTCCATTGTTGGAGTACAACAGGGCCGTGTGATGTTGCCATGGCTGTTTAATGGGTATAAGGATGTGGTAAAGTGCGGGATCAGAGCAAGAATGTTGGGGAAAAGAGTAAATCTGAATTTGAGAGAGAATGAGTGGGAGCTGTCGTATTTGGTGTATGTTCATGATGTAGTGTCTCAGTGAATTAGGGAATGATTTAAGGAGAACAGTGACAAATTTTGTTCACACATGTAAAAGGAGAACACTGAAAATGAATGTCACAAATTAAGATTCTTCCCATTGAGAGAGAAGGCGAGTCGGTATGTGATATTGTGGTGTTTTGGGGAATAAAGACACAATAAGTTAATGGCTTTATAAGAAGCACGAGCTTTCCACCCATTCTTTGGTCTTCATCAGGTGACTGATTGAAATTAGAGAAATGTTTGATGAAGGAGAGAAATGTTTGATGAAGGCTGATTCCAATATTCTGCAGGGGTAGACGTTGGAAAATTTGAAAACCAGTGAAGCGAAATTCTAGAAAGTAGGATGATTGAAAGCATTCACATGTTTAAGCAGTGCATTATTTCATTTCCGGCTTTAGTTGCACCTTATTTTCGGTAAATGTGGTTTGCAGAGTACGGCCAGTTTTACCAATACAGAATTAGGAATAGGTCTTACGGGAAATGATATAGGTTTCAGGGGTTTATCTCGAAAGGAAGTGCATTTGGTTTTCACTAAGGAACTGAGTAGTTAGTTGGGTTACCGTGTAACCAGCATCATGTTAGCAAACTTAAGAATAAGTTCATCTATCGGCGGCGTATAAGGAAAGCACAAGATAGGGAGAGTAGGTTCCTTAATAAGGACTGGGGGGAGGGAGCAAAGTGGAGGCAGTCGACATTGATTCAATTAATTTATTAATGGTATCTTGGATCGTTATGTTCTAGCTTTGTTGTACCATTTACCATAGACCAGTAAGGTTGTTAGGATTGTGAGTTTCCTTTCAGATTTGAACAATGTCCATAATTTTTTAACTGGATTCAGATCATGTGATTGTGAAGGCCTTTCCTTAATTGTCAGTACATTATGTTGCTCTTTATGCTTCAGATAACTGGACTTGTGTTTTGAACATTACTGTATAATGTATATTGTCTGAAAAGGCAGTTTTGACTTAATAGGCGCTAACCACTTGATATAATGATGTAAATTTTGATGGGAAGATATTGTTCTTTCTTCATAGTACCGTCGATTTTTACTATCACTCTAGTGCCATGTCCAGTGAAACAACCCCATACCAATGTGTAGCCCCAAGCATACCTCACCAAAGATTTTATATGCTACGGGGACCAATTTTCCATGAGACTGCATTTGATGTACTGCCTTCTGTGTGTACCCAATAAATCCATTTTGGACTCATCCGTAAACAGGACTCTTTAAAGTCTTCAGCAGTAGAACATTTATATTTCTTGGTCCACTGAACTATACAAAAAGGCCTAAGGAGGAAACCCTAAAGAAGCTACTATTATTATTACTTAGCCGACAATTTAACTACCCTACTGAGTTACAAAGCCACAAGATTCATTGCTGAATCTCATCAAAGGTAGAAAACACTAAATTCATCCCGTCCAAATTACCCTTACTGGCTAATTATAAAATTTGGCAAACAATGCATAAACCTCCCTTTCTCGCTGTCATCATGATTCTTTCAAACAACTTAATAGGACAAGGGGAACCCTAAACTTTCTTTTGAACTTCTCATATCTCTCTCAAAACTAAAAAGTAAAATAAAATACAAATAAAAACAGGGTAAAAAAATAAGATATAATTTCCGAGAATAACGAAATTTAGTCATCAAATTGCGACTCACGGAAGTTAGACGTAATCCTCGGATAATGCTAATTAATTGAAATGGATGGATATATTACTCTAATGCTCGCTGACGGATCCATGAAAGATTATTATTACGTTCCGCAATTTTAGCAGAAATAATAAATAAAGATAGATAGATAGATAGATAGATAGATAGATAGATAATTAAGACTATATCAGAATCAAAGGTAAAAAACTACAAGAAAGCGAAAGGATCAATATTAAAATCGATGAAAGTTATAAAGCATGAACGCGTTGTCAGAAGCATAAGAGACCCTTATCTCTTCAACCACTTCTTGATAAGGCCGCTTGTATGCCCTTTTGCCACTGTTGCCAGATTATGTTTAAATAAGGTTAATTCCCGCTTTATTTTTCAATATATATTATTATATATATATATATATATATATTAATATATATATATATATATAATATATATAAATAAAATTCAGTGGCGTGCATTCAGGGTAAGCTGGTAAGTGCCGCCTACCCTAATAAAAATCTTATTAAAGCTATTAAAGACTACCGTATTTTTCAGAATAGTCCACAGTACATACCCACTAGCCAGTTATGATGTTTATCATTAGCTACTATAATTACTATAATTATATAATATGAACATATAGTCCGTGTGCTCGCACGCAATACCGCTTACCCTGTAGACGTATCCACCGCACGCCACGGATATATATATATATATATATATATATATATATATATGTGTGTGTGTGTGTGTGTGTGTGTGTGTGTGAAAATTATTTCACGAAAGTTGCACGTGAATAATATTTATGATGAAAATAAGCACAAAGGAGAAATTAAAACAAGAAATAGTGCTCACTATCCCACTACTTATTGCTTTTAATATATATATATATATATATATTATATATATATATATATATATATATATATATATATGCAACTTACCAACTTTGCAATTGTGAGAAAGAAACGGACAAAACCACTAGCTTCAAATATATTCTGTACAGTACATTTAAACACACCAAATGTATAAACCTTAAACCTGGGAATAAAGGAGAGAAACGCGATAACTACAGCAGCGAGTAATAAAATTATTGGTTGGTACGGTTACATATGCCCAGAAAAGCACAGAAAAGTAGTACAAACAGGAATGGATAATATTGAAATGAGGAAGCGGTGGATTAAAATTTAGACGAAGAAACAACAACAACAAATTCACAAACAGGACACCAAGAAACGAGAGAGAACCGAAGAGAACAAACCAGAAGATTGTACAGAACACTTAGATGGGGAAATAACACGAATAATGCGCATAAAAATGAAGATATATTGAAGGTTACACAGCCACTGTATAGGGAAGAAGTAGTGCAAAAACCAAAGAAGATTTGAAACTTACGAATCCTATAAAAGTAAGCCAGTAAGCATAGAGAAACCGAAAGAACGAACTATATGCGAATAGTGCAAAACAGGATCGTGCAAATATGGTCTTAGATGCATGGACAACCATCTCAGAAAGTGTTTCAACATGTTGAAGAATGGAACTTGCTGATATTGATCAAACTACTACTTCTTTCAACCTTATATGTGATGACATTCACTCAGAGAAAATGGCTTACTGTAGAATGACCTAATTTTCACATCAAGGGCACACAAAGAAAAGAAAGAGATGTTTCAAATCCTACCAAATAACGAACCTAATGTAGCGAGGCCAAAACGTTTCTATGAGCCTATTTGATTTTGGTCAAGGCTTAATCTTGTCTATTGAATTATATAACGTAAGTGTAAAGTTAAATTAATTTGTGAATATAAGATTAAAAGTATAAAAATTTTGGTGTTTCATAATAAAACAATTTATAGGTCGAAAGCAAATTTGCGAATTTAATATAACTGTTCAATAAACAATGTTAGTTTACTTAGTTGTGGTCTAGTGGGAAAGTTGAAAGAGTAACAAAGCATCAATGGTCACGTTACCATCGTTAATATGTATGTGTCGTCTCATACCAACCTACGAACGGGACAAAGGAAGAGTCGACATAACGTAGTACCCCAACCGCAACTGCGAGAAACCCCGATCCCTTCAAAGATAGTATCATGATCCACAAGGCGACGATCCACGAGAACTCTGCAACACGTAAATATGGTTCATGAAATTATTATCGACGTTTGCCAGTAGAAGTAGGTATTTCATGAACATCTGTGATTCGTATACTTCGTACCGAATTAAACCTTTTTCCCCAACAAAATTCATTCACAAGCTTCACTGACTAATGTTCATAAATAAAAACGAATGGAACGCGCAATATGGATGTTAGCAAAGCTAAAACATCGTGAGGTTTGAACACATCCACTTCATTGGCGAGTGTTTTGTACATCTCTCTGAGGAGATTAATATGGAAACTTTCGTTACTGGGGAAGTCATGCTAGCGCTCCAATAGAGCTTCCACATAGTGTTACTAAACTCAACATTTGGGTCGCCGTTGAGTGGCACGGTGTAGTAGGTCCCTACTTCTTTGAGACTGAAACTGGAAAAGCAGTAACTGTAACGCCAAGTTCATATCGTCAGATGCTATAAGATATCCGCTTACCACAATTAAGTAGTTTATTCCATAAAAGAAAAATCTGCATTACCCCAGTTTCACAGTGGTTTCGGCAGGATAGAGCACCTGCACACACTGCTTATGAAACTCGCAATTTTTGAGAAATCATTTTTCCGGGCGATTATCTCCTTTCTGAGCTAGTGAAATGGCCCCAATACTCACCTGACCTCACATTCCCTGACATTTTTTGTGGGGTTACATAAAAGACAGGATCTATTCTACCAAACCTAAAACACGACGACCTAAAGACTAAAGTCTATGAGGTAATTAACAATATCCCAGCTGAGCTATTTCCAAAAATTATGTGGAACATTTATGCAAGGTTTAATATTGTTAAAAAAATATGGAAATATGGCGATTACACTGAACACGTTGTCTAATTAAGGGTAATAAACTACTATGCTTAACGTACCACTTGCGTTTGT